>JAECUM010041894.1:0-29096 GCA_016617855.1 Megalonaias nervosa
TGTCTGCAACGTTATAAAGAAAATCAAGTACTTGTTCGACAACAAGAGCGAACGAAAGCAAGAAGAGGAGATTGAAAAAGTCTTTGAAAAGTGAGTAGAAGGAGGAGAGTGAAAAGTGAGTAGAAGGAGTAGAGTGAAAAGTGAGTAGAAGGAGGAGTGAAAAGTGAGTAGAAGGAGGAGAGTGAAAAAGTATTTGAAAAGTGAGTAGAAGGAGGAGAGTGAAAAGTGAGTAGAAGGAGGAGAGTGAAAAAGTCTTTGAAAAGTGAGTAGAAGGAGGAGAGTGAAAAAGTCTTTGAAAAGTGAGTAGAAGGAGGAGAGTGAAAAAGTCTTTAAAAAGTGAGTAGAAGGAGGAGAGTGAAAAGTCAGTAGAAGGAGTAGAGTGAAAAGTGAGTAGAAGGAGGAGAGCGAAAAAGTCTTTGAAAAACGAGTAAAAGGAGGAGATTGAAAAAGTCTTTGAAAAGTGAGTAGAAGGGGGTGAGTGAAATAGTCTTTGAAAAGTGAGTAGAAGGAGAAGAGTGAAAAGTGAGTAGAAGGAGGAGAGTGAAAAGTCAGTAGAAGGAGGAGAGTGAAAAGTGGGTAGAAGGAGGAGACTGAAACAAAATGATTAGTGTGTTACATGACATTCTGGTGGAGTTAAAAAAAAAAATGAGAGAGACGTATGAAACGTTTGGGCCAAACCGGGAAGAAATTCTAAGCATTCTAAGAGTGTAGTTATGTTCACCACCACCGCCACAGAGACACCAGCGTCATCATAAGCACCAGTCATAACTACCATGATTACAGCAGCAGCAGGATTCAGATTTGGACGCGGCAAAATTTTAAATTTTAAAACAGTTGTAGCTGATGTTGCAAAGTGCAGAAATATAAATGTTTTTTCTTAAAAACCTCAACGGCCTGAATCAGGGCTACTCACGTCTTTAAGAAAAGAGTTCATATTCAATGATTGCCATGTCAAGCAAAACTGAAATCTCTCTCATAATGTGTGTATATGTGTGTCATTTTATCCATACTAAACTACAAATCAATGCAAAGATACACTTACGTATAATTGGTATATCATGACAAATTGGAAGACAAATGAAATTTCATACCACATAGCAATAGTCCATGTTTTCATTCTTTATTGTGTTTCTTACTTTTGATTTCTTCATTGGCATGGGTTCTTTTTCTGATTCTGTGTCTTTTGCTTGTCACGCCTTTAAAATTTCTTTACTGGAGTATGTTCTTCTGCTTTTAAAGGCTCCTTCTCCTTATTCTCTTTTTCTCGGGGCACACTTAAGACCAATGTCCTGTTTCTTGATTTTGACCATTTGTATCTATTCTTTCACTCTCTCTCTTCTCCTGTCTTATAGGTTCCTTTCCTTGGACATTGTAGAATTTCTGGAGCACAATGTCTATTTTCCAGACAGACATATCATTTATCTTGACTTTTATCTCTAGGTTAGTAGCCAGGAGCCTTAATGGTAGTGAAATTCGAATGCCGGTCTATCAATCATAAACCGGAAGTGCGATCTGTTGTGTCTCTTTCATCTTCACAAATTAAAAGATGAATGAATGTATTCTCCATGTAGAGGGGGTCTCTTCGTATAGGTAGAGAGTGTGTATTCTTGTCAAATCAAATTCTGAATCATCAAGCCAGGAGAATAAGACGAAGTTCCATGTCGTCTCAGAGGCTTAGAAAATTATGGGCAGAAGTTCAAGCTAGCGATTTTGAAGAAAATATGAATGATCCTGAACCAATACCATTTACCTCCCAGGAAGGTTATTTGTACGTTGGACCCACACATAAAACGACTTCCATATATTTTGAACGACGGCTTACACTTACATTGTCAAATTTAAAGAGTTAAAATCTCAAGTTCCAGCAAATAAAGCAGCTGTTTTCATTATGGATGTATTTCGTTCAATGCTATAGAAACCGAAACTACAATACCAAGCTCTAGATCAAGATAGTCTGAGGCTATCCTTCACTCACACTAGTTTAAAATCTCTTGTGTGGATCGAGTTTGGTACACCTCCTGAATTAACTTCTTCAAAAATCTTTGACAAAATTCAACACGTCCAACAATCCATCGACGAGTTTGACATGGCCATAGGAAATACCACGCTTGAGATGACACATGTTTCACCTCCAAGAGAAAGCTGATGACAACAAGTTTTATCGGTGGATGAAGTTCGCAGTATTAAGTTCAAATTAAAAATCATCAAGATGAGATGTGATTATCCCGTGCCGTCGTAGTAGTTCGAACTCATCATGCAGAGTAAAACTATATAGCAGAATGAAAAAGATTATGAAATATTATTAGACTATCGGAGGCAACCCAACAAGGTAAGGAAATAGCAATTCTTTTGCAGCAAGCTAGCATTTTCCTAAGACTGCGTGTAGGATTCCTGAAAAGCAAAACTTCAATCTGTATTGGCACCTTCTCATATGTTGAAAGTGCACTCTAAAGTCGATCGTGTGACTCTCTTATTTCAAGGATCTGGTTTCCCGGACAGAAATTACATTCAGATCTTTTTCTTCTCTTATGTAAATTTAATTTGTATTATTTGTTAGTTTTTTTCCATGATTATATGTTATGTATAATTTTATTACGTATTTAGCCTTAGCCAAAATTAAGTTCATTTATTTTATAAACAACAATGCATAGTTAATATTTCTGTATGAGTGTGGATTAAATATTCAGATCATTATCAACAGAGGTAAACATGTTTATTTGGGTCTAGGTCTATCACATTGTATTCCGCGATAAAAACACCTGGTCTACCTATGTTAACCACATTCGTTATTATAATTTTAGCAAGAGATTTTATCTTGTTGACAACTTAAAATTTTCTAGAAATGAACTTGTGACTTCATCCTGGTTCTACCTTTTGTGTCTTATTGTTTTATATAATCTTATTTACTTGAGAAATTAATCATTCTTGTTTTAATATATTTAGCAGAATCATTCTTCTTGTTGAGTTCAGTATTTGATTTGGGTTTAATTATTTATTCAAATTATTATTCACTGGAAATATTAAGTACATATTAGTAATATTCTTTAACTGGAACATGAATTTGGAATTTTAGTGAATTCAGAAAAGAAAATTTATTGTGATACATCAAAAGACTCTTAGCACATCGCCACAATCCACGCTACTGGCACATTAGCATATTCGAGACTACAGGCACATCAACACATTCAATATTGGATTATTGGATTTTAATTGGACTATCATTGGAATTCATTCAGAACTTTACAAATTTGGGATTGTGTAGAATGTTTAGGATTATTTGATATTTAATTCATAATACTGTAAGTTCTTTTTAAATTTTTCTTTATTACATTTTCAATTTGTATTCATGGGAAATAAATTATTTGTTGAATTTTACTAAACTTGTTGTTTTTGCTCTTTTCTGGTACTTAGTTACGAGCATGCAGTCGTAATCTTTCATCAAGATAATTTCGATGATAATACTAGTACGATGATATTACTAGTACAATGATATTACTAGTATCGCATGATTTCTCATATACAGTTACCATTGCGACAAATGTGACCAAGGGTTTAACAGTCAACATATTTATTATAGAGAGAGGTACCGTGTTTCTTATATTCCTGAATAAAAAAAGAAAACATCATTGCTCTACTTGCAAGAGAACATTTGTCAGTCCATCCTGTTACCAGCCACATCGCATGAAACTATTCAAACAACAAAAAAGTGCTTGCGAATTATTGAGTTTACCCCACTTGTGGACAGCTTGTTCGAACAAATGACCAAAAATTTACATCTTTGTCCAGAAGAAAAAGAAAATTGGTCACCAATTCATCGATTTCAATCATCAGTGTTACATTTAAAAATATGATAATGAACACAAAGAAGTCATAAATGACACTCTGAACAAGAATAATAAGAAAAGTGTGGCTTTTATCTTATGTGACTTTGATTGTTCACAAGAGACTGGAGTTCATATTCCTGATTATTGTGTAGCTCATCGCGTTCTCGACAAGTGCAAGTTTCGTCACTGTTGAATTTACAGCATGATTCCAGGAGGGTGACAAAAGATAGTTCGGGGTTCTCCTACTCTTACTGAAATTGAAGAGTGAATTTTAGACGCTAACTAAGACACCTAGAGAGGAGAGGAGGTACATCATTACGGGAACCGTCATCGATGCGCTAAAGTAATGGCTCACAATTTCTCAGGATATGACGGACACTTTCTTTTGAACAATCTTTTTCAGAACAAGGAACCGAAATTCCAACAATTACAATAAAAATGTCAAAATCAATTTCATGAAAGCAGGAAACGTACAGTTTAAAGATTCCATGAGTTATTTGGATATGCGTTTAAGCAGAATGTCCAAAACGTTTGGAATGACAGTAAAGATCAAGGATATTTTCTATACTTTTTCATTAGCGAAGCCAATCAACAAGTTATGCACCCACATTTGCGAACAGTACAACGAGAAGCTTTCTATACTTGTTGCCAAACCTATTCTTCAGACCGTTTTAATTTTCGAATTTAGAAAGTCAAGGATACCAAGTGATAGAAATGTGGGAACATGACTATGATCGCCGTCTAAATACAGATCCAGAATATGAAAGACTCCCTGAAGATTAGGTTGTTGTGAACATCGGACCTTTAAATCTACGCCACCGCTTGTCTGGAGGATGAACCATTGCTGCAAGCTTTTCCACGAAACGGACTAATCTCAATAATAGCAGATGAAATACATCAATGTGTGTTTCTTGTATCCTTGGATGTGTAAATATGCTCCATTCAGTACCGATCATCCTAAAATTTTGACAGAATGCTTCAAAGTAGGAACTTCTTTGCAAAAAGAATGTTTGATCAAATGTAAAGTTTGCCTGGAGCTTGTACAATTCTCTTTACCTCACCATTATTACGGAGAATGATGTGTTGGTTTTTTTCATGCCGAACTGGTGCCGAAACGTGTAGTGTAGACCATTCTTGTCGCCACGGTTATCAAGATCTAGGCATGACTGGAACGTTGGTGAGTGTCCACTTATTTGATAATTTCCATCGCTTATACCGCTTGATAAAAGCATATGAAGTTCAAAACTTTCGTACCACGGAACAATACCAACAGGAAAATAACTTGAGTCTAAGAATGTTTTCGGACATAGTCAACGAATTTCTGAAACTAAAGCAAGAAACTACCGGATATCCTTCTTGATGTGTGACTCCAGCAGACAAGAGTAGTTCCAAGAATCTAGAAGGCATCATATTGGAAAACGTCGACGATGGTAGAAGGTTGTTTGCAAAAGCCATGCTGAATTGTTTGTGGGGATATTTGGCTCAATATCCAATACTGCCAAAAATGAAATATTTCGTAGTTCCAAAAAATTAAACTCCTCGACAATAAGGGAAAGCTCATTGAACATGCGGAAATCATACGTGAAGATTTACTCTTGGTGAATATCGAAGAAGTCACAGAAGTTGCACCACCCGACGAGTTTGGTAATGCCATGATCGCTGCTTACTGGAAAGCTAATGGTCATTTAAATTGTATTCAGTGTTGGACCCTTTAGGAGGTCGAGTTGTTTAGGTTGACACCTCTAGTTACAAGTACATCCTTTGCCCTAGAAGCTATCACCCACATATCGCAGACGAAGGTTTAGGGTTTTGGGCCGATGAACATCCCGAAGACATTATTCTGAGTCTAATGGTGGACCTAAAATTTAGGGTCATGGTTACCAGTACCAAGACAAAAAGAACAACTTGATATGTCAAGTAGATTTGACATCTTAAAAGAAACTTTAGTATATGGCCAAGAGTAAGACTTTAGAGTCCCCACATTGGATCCTCACGAAACTGTACGTTTGTTAAATCAAAAAATTGTAAATCAACTCTTGGGAAAAGCATATATCAGATCATCTACCAGAAATGAGTGTGACTTCTCAATTACAACACTGTACCGTACGGGTACCGTTTTCCAGTATACAAAGTTACTATTGAAAAACCCAAAGAATGATCATTGAGGTCAGAGACTTCCACTGAGAATGTTGAATGAATTCAGCACAGCAAGAGTGTGATGGGCCCACTGCTGACGATCTTTGATGGTAACCTTTAGAATCTAAGGCTCATTACACGAGAACTATTCTGTTGTATACCAGATTTTAATAGTTATTTGCAGTGACATAATACTTATTACTCAGTTTAAAAATACACTTATTTAGAGCTATGAATTAAAATATAAGAGATCAATGCTAATTTTGGCATTAGTCGAAGTTTCATGTGTAAACGCATGAATCCATCAAGCAAACACTGTCGACGTGTTCTCAGTATTCAATGCAAATTGTACATTAATCTTTGATGTGAGAGGTCGCGTGTTCAAACCCCGGTCGGGTCACACCAAAGACTTATAAAAATGATACTAGCAGCTGCCTCACTTGGCACTCAGCATTAAGAGGTTAGTTTTAGAACTGGTCGGCCTGGTGTCAGGATAATGTGACTGGGTGGGACATCATGCTACATGTCTGCAGGATGATGCCTCAGAGCTAGACATCACTATAAATTGTCACACTGCGGACATCGTAGTGATAAGACTGAAAAACTGTTAAACCTAAGTTAAAAATCCAAAACGTACACACTCTCTGAAGGGGCTTAAATGCACGTGATTTATGTGTTCGAGCTAAGTAGGTCAATGACTTTTCTTAAGTATAGCAGACAACACTGCCTATTTTAGAACTTCAAAGCCGGAAATTCATACAACCGTCAAGAAACGAAGAAGGAAGCAAGAAAACAAACAAAAATACCCAGACTCAGCTGTCAGAAAATACAAGTAAACTTCGACAAATTGCATTAGTAATTAACAAAATTAAGATGATATGCATATACAGTTTAATGCATGTTTTATTAATAATGCTGTATACGGTATATCGGAAAATATGGAGTCCATTCTCAGTGTCAAATGCAACAGGTTTTGAAATTTGCGAATATGTTTGCAGTTAATCTATCCCAGAGTGGCTGCGTTTGATCTTTCTTTTGGAGACACATCCACATTAACAACTTTTCATATTTCTCACAAATGAATGGATTATCCTGCAGGTCTTAACATTGGTATGCGTGCAACTCCTTCCTTACTATATCAAGGTCATTAACTAATCCTAATTGGCAGCATAAACATTTCTCCTTCTATAGATTTGTATGTGAAGATAAAAATTAAAACCTGAAAAGAAGGTTAACATAATAGTTCTGTAGCAGAATCACGATATGACAGTTTAACTCTGAATTCAAAAGAACTTTTGGAGGGAAAAACAAAAAGAAAGAAGATTTAAAAAAAAAAAATAGCTTCCAGCGATTTTATGTGCTTTGAAATGTCACATGAAAAGTGTGCAGAACATTTGTATCAAATCCATGTCAGATATTCCTGATGAATAATAACAGTTAATATGTATATCTTTGAAACTGCTTAATGACCCAAACCAATGTCTAGTTCACTATATTTCTCCGAGTCATTGGAAACATTATTTTTCAGAAAAAGTGTGTCTGCATTTGTACGATAAAGAGAGGGGTAAGGAGAAAAAAAATAATACATTTTATTATTCAGATTTCCCCGCTTGCTCTTCGACGGAATCTGCCACTGATATAAAGAGCAATAAAGGACCATCACGCTGCTATACTTCCACAGTGTTAACTAGTGACAAACAAAAACACGACGATGTGCACCTCTACACGCAACTCCAACATGGTATGTGGACAATTTCGTTTTCCTTTTTTCACAATCGCAGTTTCATTTATTGTCCTTTTTTATTTTTTGTCTTTTCACTTTGTTGTTTTTACGGGACCTGTATAAAACTAAATCGGAAACAGACCAGTGATTGGTTTCCATTGCTGTTAGACACATATTCGTACTACCTCCATCCCATATATCCATACTGTTATCAGCAGCACGCAGATTAAAAAATTATACACTAATAGTATTAATAGGGGGCGATATAGCGACAACGGAAAATACATTACAGACCACCACCCCCCGGGCCTCTATAGCGACAAGATTTATAGCGACAATGGGAATGAGCATTACAAGACCCCCCCCTCCCAGGGTAATAAAAAAATATTGGGTCTATAGAGTGACAATAGGAACGGAACAGGTAAGGTGACGTCACGTCATTGGTAACAATGTTGAGAGTGGCTGACCTGAATACGCGGCTACCACTCTAGGTAGGGACAAATACAATAGAGACATAGACATAGACAAACAAACAAACAAAGATACACATATAGGGCAATAAAGAATATATCTTTTCGAGGCATATGAGTGGCCCTGAAAAGACATTTGGTTTTCTTCTTCATTGTCTTCTAATTCCTTCTTTTTCTCCACCATCTTCTAAATTTTCGTTCTACACCTTTTGTCTTCTTCTCATTCTTTTCCTCCTCCTTTTCTTCCTTCTCCTTCTCTTCTTTTTTCCTCTTTTCATTTTCTTCTTCCTTTTCTATCTTTTCATTCCATTCCCTCATTGGTATTCTATCCTCTCCATCCTCCTTTTCTTCTTTTATCATTTCTCTCAACATTTCCTCTAACTTTCTCAAATTATTGATCTCCATTTTCACTCAACGGGGATTGTAATAATAATCATCATCCAGTTTCACCAGCATCTCTTCTATCATGTTTAAGTTGTCAAGAATGTCTTGCAGCTTCTTCATCTTCTGCAAACGGTTGTTTTGTCGCCATGGCTGACTATTCAGTGTTGAATGGCACGAATGGTCCATGGATTAAAGTCGCCTATGCACTGAGTGCTTCGCGACTGATTATAGCCCCGGGCTGGGCCCTTGGCCCAGGGCTGGGCTCTTGAGTAGTGCATGGACGAATGACGAACGCTATGCTTTTATATACGTGAAGCACGGACGTGAAGGAAAACATCCCTTACACTCACTTCACATATTATATAATATCCATACAGAAGGGAAGAGAAGAAAAAACACCCATATCTACTATCCAAAACCCCAATATCTACTATCCACACAGAAGGGAAGAGAAGACAAAAACACACCTAATCTACTATCTACACAAACGTACGCGAACGCATACAAACCCACAAAATCTACCATCGACACAAACGTACGAGCACACATATAAACACACACTCTACTATCCACACAAACGAACGCAGACGCATACAAACACACACTCTACTATCCACACAGGTACGTGCGCACAGCAAAACACACACACACACATATCAGTAAAGGAGTGAGTGTTTATAGTCACACTACTCCACATTCAGGCAAATTGGCACTTCAATAGTGTCTCGTTTCTTGATATCTGGTTAGCCCTGAGAAGGGCTGTTTTTCTTGGAACTTCAGATGCACCTCTTAATGTCTGCACCTTCCAGGCCGGGTACCACAGAAGCTTCTCCTACTCTAATCATTGGCACAATTCACATTTGTGATTGTGAGCGCAGAGGCCTCTTGAGTGATTTCAGAACCGCAATGGTCAGTTTCTGGGAGTCTGAAGACTTCCCTCACTCTTCTCCTATGCCAGACCCGGGGATGTTGTTGTTGTCATGGTTGCTCTCTCAATTCCTCCCAGTGTTCTCTCTGGGGAACTACAGGTATCGGTAATGGTGGTAGAGGCTGTGGCAGGGGCTGTATCTGACGTAGTTGTGGTGGTGCTGCTATTGTCTGTGGAGGCGTCCTCACCTCAGGCTTGGCCTCACACACAGGTCTCAGTATGAGGTGAGGTAAGATTTCTCTCTTCTTTTCCTCTTCTTCTTTCTTCTTTTTTTTCTATTCCTCCTCTTCAACCTGGCAGCTTCTGTTATGGTCTCCATGGTCAGTTCATCTAAAATGCGCCTGGCATACTCCAGGTGCATCTGAAGTTCCAACAATTTGGCAATTCTATCACGCATTGTGTTACTGTTGACGAATCAACGATGGGCAGCCAAACTGACGATCGCTCCACATGATATCCCTGGAGCACGGACGTGAAGGAAACATTGAACGCGCAGACCAAAGAAACACTCACGTTGACTCTTTATTTACAAACACAGACATGCACTATCGGATAAGACAGAGAAACGAAGTGTGGATAGGCACACTTCTATTGTTTTGACAAAAAACAGAGAAACGAAGTGCTTATAGACACACTTCTATTTATTAAAATATACAAACACACAATTTTTTGGGCAATTGAATTAATATGTCTTATCTAGAGCGTTGGGGTAGCCCTAAAAAGGGCGTTTTTTGTTGACGGAGGAGTGATGGAAATCTTTCATTGTCTAAGATTGCGTCCCCGTCTGGTGGCAGGCTTTCTTAAGGACACGGTCTGTTTCTTCGGAAACAGAAGGAGAACTTCTTGGTGTCCACACGACAGTCGACAAAGCCTCTGTCTGGTTCCTGTTGCTGTTACTGCTGATGTTGTTGCTGTTGTTCTCTTTGCTGTTTTTGAAGTCTGTTCTTCTCTGTCCACTCTTCTTGCTCTTTCTTTCTTGCTCTTTCTTGATTTCTTCTCTGAAGAGTTCTTGTATCAGGTCATCGGTCACTTTCAACATCCTGACATTCTCTATCTCGTCAGGCTTCAATATTAGTTTTTGGCAGACACGGTCTAAATTCACATAAGCTTCGTTCAGTTTAGCTAGTCTTGAAGGCATCTTCGTACGTTGACGATTCAACAATGGATGGCCAGACTGAATGAATGAAAGAATTATAGTCGCATATGAAACCGAAGTTCTTTCGCGACTTGTTAATTCCCGATGTCGGGATATTTAATTGGTCGGGGTTGTAGGAATGGTGCCTCTACAATCCCGCTTTAATGCTCAAAGTCGCGCATTTTACTTGACTGGAGGAAAGGGGCCCCGGAAAAGGCTGCAAACGCCACAGCAACGGTCGTCGTCCAAGCCCAAAATGCCAGTCAGCACTTATTTGTCAAATTCCGTCCAGTTAGATTAGTGGACACTCCCTATTACCAATATTGTTTAAGCCACCTGTGCAATTAATCAAATAAAATGAGTTATTAAAAATTTTCATCATTAATTAATGTAATTCATAGTTGGAATTTAGTGTACAAAGTGTACATAAAAATTTTCTAAATAAAAAATTACCAATCAGTGAAGTCAAGTGACTCTGTTTTTTAGTATCACGCATAGTTATTAACAGGCAAAATTTTGATGGTGGAATCAAAGGGTCGAATTCGATTTACAAAATAGAGATATTATCAAAAAGGTTTTCAAGCCAAAATGAAAACCTCGTGTTATCAGGCAAAATTGGAAGCCGTGTTTATCTTTTCTGTCTCCCGGCTTCCATGGTATGCAGGCTCACTCGGAATGCAGTCTGTCCCGGTATACGACGGCTTTCCAACTCCTTACCAGATTTGTTTTGGTGGCTGCTCCAATGGTCTTATGGCTCCCTTTAGTTGTAAGAGTCCAGCCTAGCGAAGTAGCCTTCCATAAACTCTCTATGCACTCCGTTTGGATGCTCTATAGTTTCGTCGGAACTGTCTGTGTGGTGTTCTGTGGGTTGTTGTCCACTTAATCCTCTTCTGTATCAGCAGCTGTATCAGTGCAGGAAAGTTCAGCTTTGCAGTGCCGGGATCTACTTCTATGGCCATTTTGTTTTCTTGTATTGTTCTATGGTCCTTTGTTTGTAGTCCCTGGCTCCCGCCTTTTCTCGCTGGCGCTCCTTTCACCGCGCTTCTGTTACACCGATCCTGCCTGCTCCGTGTCTTCTGCCTGACTGTGTTGGCCAGACTGGAGACTCCCTCTCTTTATACATCTCAAACGCGGACGCGATAGAAAACATCCCTACTGGGTTTTTGTTGGGTCGGAACGTAATGATAGCTAATGTCATGGTGAGGGATAGAGAGAGAAGTCAAATAGTAGTTATAATGAGAAAATGTTTTGAAAACAAAACGACAGACACATTATTTTTTCAAAACATAACATTTTGTATTTAACAAACAACTAACAATTAACAATAATATCAAACAAACAAACTATTTTTGACAAGGTTGACAACGTTGTCAAATCAAGTTAGATTTCCACTGATGGAAGTCATGAGTCCATTGATGTACACTACGTTTCGTAACTAAAGAGAAGAGATAGGCATAACGGTCACAAAACCATCGATCTATTTTTTCATCGTTTCTAGAAGAGTTACGATCAAAATAAGTCACTAAATGTTCTAAAGAATATCCAAGACTGCGTTGATGAAGAAAATACACACAATATTGTCCACACACCATGTAATCTGTGCTTTGTAGTTTCACATTATTGAAACTTGCCGACTGGGTATTTCTTCTCATAAAGTCGATTATGTCATCTTCCAAAGGGGGTAATCCATACGAATCAAAATACTCCACACAATCCTCTTTAGGGAAATAAACGGCTACCCAGTGGGTTCCTTGGAGATGACTGTCGTCCATGTAGATGACATAAACTTGATGGTCTTGAGGTTTGCGATGAGGTAGTTCATCTTCAGCACACACGACAAGATTCCAAGAAGCAGTGTACGAACTGTTGTTCAAAAGGTAATAAAGTTCCCAGGTATCCATTGTTTTGGTTTGTTGTTTTCTTCACAGGTAATGATAAGTCATCAATTCAATCCTGACTTTATGTTTGAAAATCTCTGACAAGTAACCGTTTCTTTGCTTCGTCTCCGCACTCTGGCCTAAAAGAGCTTCGATGCGATAGATATCCAGAGTAGTCAATGGCGGGCAGGAATGATCACGCAAGTCTTTATACCACTGATGCAACACTGCTTCTTCCGAGATGAGACCCCAAGCGTCGTCCAGATACTCGTCCAATATTTCTTCTTGACTCATTATCAGACATTTATCGTGTTGAATTTGACTGGGATGATCGTTTAGACATCCATAGCAATCTTTCTTGACCAATTCCGTAATTTTATCCGCCAGTTGTTTAGCAAAACAGGACACTAAATGTTGATCTTGTTCTGACCATCTGGACGTGACCACCTCGTCCTCTTCGTCTTTGTCTTCGGGTTCGACTTTCACGGTATCCTCCCATTCCATTTCCATAGATTCTCCACCATTCAAAGAGGGATAAGAGTCTTCCATAGCTTCTAATAATCTAGAATCACTTCTCTCAAACTGTTAATTTCTATGGTATTATCGAATTCGGCATACAGGATGACGTTCACCGTCTCGGGCAGTTGTTTTGCAAACTCAAGTTCCACACGAATCTAACCGGATTTTATAGGGTGGAAATGTCCCTCATAGCTGCCTTGGTCTGGAGTGAAATCCAAAGCCCACAAAGCGTAACCTCCTGCGTAATCTTCGTACGTAACGCCATGACTCATGTTGGATCCTAACTGTCCGGTAGCTTCGTACAGGGACAAATGCGATCTCGAGTAATTCTTCTTATCTGGAGTAAAGTCAGGTTTGAAAGGTCTTGCACACAAGGTTTTGCCATCGCGACTGACTTTGATTTTCATTACGTCGAAGTGTTGAAAGATGAAAGGATGTTTTTGTGAGCTCCGTTGAAGTATTCATTCTCGACGATACCAATGATTAAACCTTTGGGTCACTGTCCTTGGAACAGACGATCTTCCATCATGAAATGATGGTTAGCGGGAATGGTGAAAGTGTTCACTTCTACGCGTCGTATTGGTTATTTGGCGGTCGTTATGCACAACGTGTGACTGATGTCGTTTGCCACTTTAGGTAACATTTTCACGCGTCGCAATAAAGTCGGGCTTTTTGGATGATGGTTTTGTAATTGGCAATTGGAGCCATCAAATGGAAAGCGGCACTGCTGAGATTCAGTCTCAGGTGGACATTCACGCTGTTCAACAAATACTTCTCTTGTAACTACATGTCCAAATGCAAGCGATCCGTCAGTTCTAAACTACGGGTTGTTTTGATTTTCTCTCGGCGAGAGATAAATCCATCATTGGCTTTATCTTTGTCGTCTAACTCATTCGCGTCGTCAGGTTCTCATACAACGCAAGCATTCAGATGGGAGTCCTCGGCTTCTGTTCCGTCCGTCAAGAGATTTTCCAGGTACGCTCGGTAAGGGTAAGTATCCATGCTGCTACTGACCAGTTTGTTATTCAAGTACAAATCCACTCCACTGAACAAGGAATGCATGAAATTGTTGACGGGGGGATACTTTTTCTTCGTCCTTTAGATCGGGACCGTCCGTCATTATGTCGATCACTTTCACTTTCAAGTACAAGTAACTCCTATTCAGATAGATGTAATCTTCGGGCAGCCCTTTGATTTCAAACTCGATGGGTGCTAAGAGGAGACGGGATGAAATTCGACCCATTGGGATTCTTGCATCGTCATCACGGTGGGAAGCATAGCAAACAGATCCAGTTCAGACTTGGAACAGACGCAAGACTCTCGGTGCATCATTTTCTTTCTTTCTCTCTGTTTGTGATTTTGTAATAATCAGAAACGTCTAATTCTCGGACGGTTCATTTTTCTTACTCTATCTAGCTCTGGGGGTGTGAAGTCCTCTGAAGAGGTGTCTTCGTTGTCTTTTTCTGCCTTGTCCTTGCTGTTGCTCTAGGGAAGCAGGAATGACTGACTCGGCTGCGTCCAAGGCATTTATAGTAATTTCTCTTTGGCCCAAAATATCCTTACCCGTTTGAAGCAAGACATTTTTACCTGCACTAAAGAAAGCTTCTTTTGGGTTTTGTTTGTCGATGATAACATTTTGGAGAAATTCTTTGCCTTACGCCAATTCGGCATCTTTCAAGGCGTGCAATCCTTGTGTCACCATCGGTTTCAAAACCGGAGCCACCGACGGTCGGTGCATCCACCTTAGCGTCACGTACGGCACCTAAGTGATTTTTTAAGTAATCTTACACTTGTTCGTCATAAACTTCGAACTCAAAATAGTTTTGATTTTCGACGATGTTTTTGATTTGTGTAGGGTGAATCATTTCTACCAAAGCCACTTCCCAATGGGCTTCGTGATCCAGTTGGATTGCCTGAGGTAATCTAGCAGTGAAACAGCATAAGGTGTTGTTTGGAAACATCCATGGCACTGTCGTCACTGGGTAACGTTAAGTAAATTTGGTTATTTATAATTCCAGAGTTCCAGTGTCCTAGGGGTCACTGGAGGTCAGAGGAGTGTCTGAAACAGGATTGTTGTGATTATTATGGTGACTGTTGGAAGGGTGACTGACGTTGGCCACAAGGCTCCTGTTGCTCCCGTTAGAGGAATATTTCAGGGACGGATTTGGAAGAAGGTAACCGAAGCAACTGATCAGTAAATTGATCCACAACAGTTTGTCTCCTTGTTGCAAACTCAAATTGGCAATGGCAGCACCGATGACACAATACACCACAAAGATCTGGCAGATAAAGACGGCTTAGGGACACGTTCTCCACCCCACATCCACAAGAGTTGCTTTTGTAGACCTTGCACAGAAGAACTCGGCGAAGGAGTGGTCACTGATGTGGTGGTAGCGGTTGAGGCTGTGTTGATGGGCATGATGGTCACTTCTTTTTATTGTCGATGATTTGCGAAGCGTCGATCCAAGAATCAAAACTGGGCGGATACCCTTTCCAACGTACCTTGACTTCTTTGACACGATGTTTCCCACTTTTCGTGTTCTTCGATCGAGAACGCTTTTGATCTTGTACAATTCGTCTTCTGTTTTGGTCACACGTTGTAACTCGGGCAAGTAAAACGTTCCTTTAAACACTTCTCTGTTCATGTCTTCCAAAGTATAGACGGCAGGATGACGGCCACGAACTCGTCCAGTGACACGAAACAATTCGGTGGTCCAGTTGGGTAAGTAACCTTTGTCGAAAGTTCGTTTGGTATTGCCAATGCGTACCCAATCTCCTATTGCCAACACTCCACCTTTCTTGAAGACAGTCACCGTCGGGGACGTACCAAACAAGCGCTCGAAGACGGTCACTTCGTTGTCGGCAGTCACTTCTTTGGGGGCACGTCCGATGCTCCGATGGTAAGATTGGTTGTACGCTTGGACTAGGTGCGGAAAGACGTCGATATAATTGAGAGTATGTTGATGCGCAAAATATTTCCACATGCGTTCTTTCAAGGTGAATTGAAAACGTACCACGATGCTAGCTTTGGTTTCTGGATTCTCGGTGGTGAAAAAATGAATTCTTTTTGGAAAGCTTGGTTCAGATATTCGGTGCCTTTGTCGGTTTGCCATCGAAGAGTGTGACGACCGCTTTGTTTCAACACCAGTTGGAGGGCTCGCACTAACTCATTACTCGATTTGGAAGTCAATAGCACGACCCAAGCAAATTTGGAAAAGACGTCGACGACACAAAACAAATATTTGTAGGTGGCCAAATGAGAGACATCGGCTACATCGGCTTGCCATTGATGATTGATGTCCTACACTCCGGTGCGACTTTTGGAAAATTTTCGTCGAATGGGTTTGTGTAAGGTGTACGTAGTTTGTTCTTGTAACCATCGTTGCACTTGAGGTAAACGAACACTTTTCAGTCGAGTTTTGGCAGCACGATACAATTTCTGAACTCCTCCGTAACCTGCAGGATGGGATGGATCGTAGTAAATGCTGGCTAACACCATCTCCATTTTTTAAATAAGTTATCCACTCTTCGCTGATGCTACTCTGAATGGGGCGAGGGGGTGGTTTAGAAATGGCTTTACGTGTCCGATGTGCGACTGGACTAAAAGTCGAAGGTAGTAATGGTAGTGGTGGTGGTGGTGGCGGTAATGGGATGGCTTTGGTTTTATTTTCGTTTTTCACTTCTGGTTTCCCTTCTTTCTTTTTGACTTCTGTCGAAGAAGGAGCGGACATCATCTTTTTAACCCAAGCTTTAAGCACTTCTGTTTGGGGTGTAGGGGAAGGGGCCAACAAGGACACTGGAATCTTTCTAGGAATGGGAGCTGCTGACGGTGTTTGAAAGACTTCTCATACCTCTTCTTCCTCGCGCATCCGTGGGGCTACATCTGTCTTGACCGCTGGTGGTGGTGGTGGTTGTGATGGGCTTTTCATCAGGGTCTTAAAATCGTTCAGAGTCGGTAGAGCTGTTTTGTCTAAGGCTTTCTGGTGAAAGAGTTGAAGTCGTTGCAACAGTTGACCGTACCGTTGCTTTTTTCCGTTTCTGACAATTGGCTACGATTCATCAACGATTGTAATTCGTTTCGTAACTGGGGCATTTCGGTCAAATGAAGATTGGGAGGTAAATGCGGGGTCCGTTGTTCTTGCCAACGATGGAATTTCATCCATCGTTTGTAAGGCACTAAAGCCAGTTTTCGTCCTTCCATCGGAGTTCAATTGTCACGTTCGAGATCTTTTGATTCCAGAGGTCCCTTTTATCTTCTGGACCCTTTTATATTGGAGCTATGGTGGGTAAAACACTTCCCAACATACCCAACGCGGGTCCCACAATTGCTTTGGTAAGAAGTCTTAACAGGGGGAACCTTCCTCCGCGTTGCACCAAAATCTTTTTCTTTTGACGAATGGGTATTTTCTTTTGGACCATTTGGCGAAGAACGTGTCTATGTTTGCCTAAGCATTCTTTCTGATGTTTAGACAACGGTATCGTTCCTTTCAAGACATTCAGACAACATTCGCTCACGGTATCGATGACGTCTTTGGAGGCGGTTTGAATGAGTTATTTTCACATGGGTGGAGAAGCTTTGGACAGGACGGACAGCATATCCCTATGTTTGACTAAACGAGGAGGCAGTACTTTCCTTCTCTTTCCTTTTGGGGTAGAACAAGGATGTCTTTTGGTGGGTGACATCTTTGTTTCTTTTTTGATTGGTTCCGGGGCACACACCAAAAATACACTAGCGTCGATGACTTGGCACACGGTCTTTTATCCTTTTTTTGGACTATACCTTCGTCAAAAAGGTGACGATTTGTTTTCCAAAATCGTCAAAGAATCCTCCTCTTTGGTGGCTGCTCTTTTTATTTGGACGACTGCGTTTTTTCTGGGGGTAACGTCAATGTTTAGCTAAGTGTTTTTTCGGATGACGTGTCTGTCCTTTCCTTTTTTCTTTTCCTTTTTGGACAGGAGAACGACGATGGTAGTGGTGTGCACTTCTTTGAGGAGACATCTTCGGTGCACAAAATACACTGACGTTCATGGCTCGACATGCGTCCTTTTATCTTATTTTTTTGTTGAGCTTGTCATCTAACTTTTTGGAGAAATCATTTACTAACTTAACCATTAAGAAGAAAAATCCTCCACTTTGGTGGTTTCTCTTTTTCTTTGGACGAGTGTGTCTTTTCTGGGGGTGACGTCGAATCTTGGCTAAGCGTTTTGTCTGATGACCTGACTGTCCTTTTCTTTTTCCTTTCCCTTTTTGGACAGAAAAAATGGCACTTCTTTGAGGGGACATCTTTTTGGTTCAGGAGCAGAGAAATACACTGAAGTCCAAGGCTTAACATGCGTCCTTTAATCTTATTTGTCTGATAAGGTTCACAAATAAAATCCTCCCTTTTAGTGGCGCCTCTTTTTCCTTGTACGACTGCGTCTTTTCAGGGGTAGACGTCAATACTTGGCTAAGAGTTTTTTCGGATGACGTGTCTGTCCTTTTCTTTTTCTTTGTCCTTTTTGGACAGAAGAACGACGATGGTTACGGTGTGCACTTCTTTGAGGGGACATCTTTGAGCGTTCAGGAGCACAACAACACTCATCCCATCGTTTACATCAGGTCTTTAAAATATTGGAATACGTCGCCACTGATTGTCTTTACGTCGTATCACCTTGATGACAGGAATCACTCGACGTTGAGGGGTTCTCAACGGACTCAATCGGGACAGTTCTTGCTTGGACAAATCCAGTAAACTCTGTAACATACCCGATCTCTCTTGGACTTTGATTTTGGGGGCAGGTATTTTGTGAGCAGCGGCCACTGCTGCTAAAGAGGAAGAGGGTGTCACCACTGGAGGAGAAGTTCTTGGAGACGCGGGTTTCCAATTTTGTATCAAATTAGGAAGAACATCTGTCAAATCGGGTTTGGCTGGTATCAACAGCAACGGAGAAGTGGAAGATCTTGAGGCTACTGGAGACGTGGCACCGTTGCGGCAGGTTGTGGTTTGCAAATGTAAGGTTGTGTCCTGGCTGCAGTACCTCTCTTGCGGGTAGAAGCTGTTTTCTATGGGCTTTTCTTTTTCTTTTTCTGAGGCTGTGACCTCGTCTTGACACTGCTGATGTTTTTCTTTTTCTTCTGGGTATGTCGGGGAGTGACATTTTTCTTAGGAAGGACTTTGGGGGCATTGGGATCCCATTTTAAGATGGAGCGAATGATGTCACCTCCTAGAGAACCGCTACCTCCAAGTTTCAAAATGATTTGCTTATTGGTTGGAGTGTCGACGCAAGGATCAGCCAGTTGCGTTAAGGCTACGTTTTTTCTCTCAAATAAGCGTTTGGTTTGATGTGGAATGTGAATGATGCCTTGCAGTAATTGACGGGCTGTCACCGTAAACCATCATAAGACTTCTTTGAGACTGGCTTCTAAGACACGAGCACGTATTTGTGGATTTTTTTTCGCGACAGATGCCGTACAAGGCACGAATCAATTTGACGGGAAGATGGGACTGAAGGGACGTCATGTTCACGCTTTGTTAGACAGACCCAAGTTGACCGAGGTTTATATAGAATTGTTTTGGTTGTTGTTGTTGGTAAGTCAACGACGGGGACTTGTACACGACACTGGTGAAACAGATGGGTACGAAATCGCATATAATCGGGAGGGGTGTTTAAATCCACGAGTAAATAGGAGTTTGGAGTTTGAGTGGCATCGTCGTGCGCATGAGTCACCCAAAGTGTTCCTAATTGTTTGGCTAAGACTAGCATATGCGATTTATCTCTAGGGCTTTTAAACAAGACCACGTAATGAGCATTGAGACTGATGGTGCGATGGGCTTTACTTTGTTGAAACAAATGTTGGGTGATGTAAATGAGACTGGCATTACGATGAGACCCTTTGCGTGTAAACCAGTTTAATTTCTTCTTCGTCTTCTCCTAACATGTCGTCGAAGATGACCAGATGTGTTTGACTAGGGTCAGACACGATCCAGTTGTGTTCGCCAGGAATGCCTTCTACAAACACGATGGAATCGCCTTGATTCTCTCGCAGAAAGCTGTACGCCGATTGCCACTCTTTGTAACACCACACGATCCGTTGAGGTGGGCGATCGATCAAATGATATTTATGTTCGATCAATCGTTTGACAAATTCGGTTTTGCCAGAACCGCTGGGTCTGGCAATTAACATATTAAAGGGATTCCGAAGATACAAGGCCTCCCAACTGGCACGATCTAAGTTTTCGTCAATGTCTTTGAAAGTGGAGGAAGAGGAAACAGAGACAGTATAGGCAGCCATACTAGTGTAAGGAATGTTACTTTTGGCACGAAGACAGACAAAACAATAGCTTTTAAACTTTTTTCAGGACACGTTTATTGCAATCTTTAAATGTGAACAACACGAAAGACAAAAATACATAAAAGCCAAACGATTAAGTACATGGTTACTGAACGTTTAAAGTGAGGATTACAAATCTTGGGCATAATGTGCCACTTCTTTGTCCAAGCCTCGAAGTCCAAACATTTCCAGTCAATACATCTTTCCAGTGAGGGTGTAAGTCACAAGCTACACACACATCGTCGTACACATCTTCAGTGCCTAAAAGTTGACGAATCTTTTTCCGCAGAGGTCGAGAAGTATCGAGATGAATGCGCAAAGCCTTTAACAGAATGTGTGTCTCGTGTGCATTTAAATGGACCACTTTCATGTTCTGGGTGGCATGTGCTGTTTGTAAAGAGTCCACAAGGAATTGGCTGGTAAACGAAATCCCAGAAAGCAAGTCACTAAGACACACATCACACGTCGACCCCAATTCAATGGACACAGTTCTCGTAAAATGCGATGGTAATCCTCCACCGTTTGAATACTGTCATTGATTTCCTTCCACGGAATCTGTTGCATCACGAATGATTAAGGTCGTGGTATGGTAGCCCGTTTTCATACCCTCTTTTTTTGTCGAAGGTAATAAGTGTACTTTTTCACAGAGCTAATCGTACTCCAGTAGCGAATCAAATTATTTGGTCACTAGTTCACACACTACACACCGCACAGAATTTTCCTTTGCAGACAAAATTTGGTAGCGTAAAAGATTTTGGTAATCCTCTAACTCTTCCTCTGGAATTCGTTGTAGTATGGCGACCTTGTAAGTAGAAGGATGAGTGGCAACCAAGGTCTTCTGGTCCTCATCTAGTTCAACAATGTCTGACCACTGGAACGCTTTCACATGAAGCAATCCTCTTATAGCATTTAGGTACCAGTGGTTCCAACATTGAAGACGTAACGGATGCAATTGTTCTTTGCGTTTCACTTGTATTTTGACCAACCCTCGGTAAATGCATTCTCTCACCTCCACAGGCAAACCACGAATGTTCTCTTGTAAAGTATCCTTGACCATGTCAGTCAGTGCTTATACCCACGTTGAGGGTCACTTCTAATTGTCCTTACTTTTATTCAACAACTTCTCCTAGCGCATAAGTGATGGACGTAGTGAATAATTTCTGGCAACTGCCATTCCAGGAAACGGTGAAAAATATCATTAAAATCTTTTAATGTAAATGGTCTAAAGCGGAATATTCGGATGAACGCACACTTGATCCAGAGAAATCTGACTTGTTTGTTAACTTTTGTCAATTTCCTCTTGTGAATTTCTCGACATAAAAGTTCCTCAGTCACCAATTGAGATTTTGCTCTAAGAAGTCCCTGCCAGACTTCCTTGTAGATCTTCACTTGCAATTCGTTTGGTAATCTTTGAATATTATTTATTAAATGGGGCTTAAACACTTGTCTAGGTGTTGTCCAACGTTTGACTCCTAGCCAAGATGTTTTCTTAAACGACATGGTATGCTTCTTCAATGACTAGGTCCCACTAAAGGTAGGTAGTGACAATCAGGAGACCACCGAGCATGTTCCAGGTAAGCGGAATCTTTCTGTTCCCACTGGTAAAGTGACACACCGCAACTGAAGCACTTGACTTTATCCCCTTCGCACAAGTAGATAAATCCGGCTCTAGCTAATTCTTCGGGGGTATGTCCTCCCAGATATTTTGGCCATTTTCCTCGGAAGGTTTGGAATCGACTTTCAAAGTCGCAGTATTCAGGCAAACGCACAGGGAACGAATATTCGTCTTTCACAGGTTCATTTCGATGCGGGTACGAGAAGCAATCTGCTTTAACTGTCTTAAGCCTTTTCCGCAGCCAAGGCCTACTTCTGGACCTGCTCCCGTCGATGATTTAGTAGAAATCACTAAGGCTGGTATCTCAGGCGAAGTAGGTGTGTGAACAGGGTTGGGTTGTTTGGCTCTGGAAGGTCTTTTTCTCTTGGGTCGTAATAAAGATGTCTGATACATTTGTTTCAGACTACTTAACTCTGCCAAAATGTCCAAGAGTACCGTTACCGTTTGAGTTTCACTGTCCTCCTTCTCTCTTAGACCTTGTTTCTTCTCTGCTTCTTCTTCTTCCTGTCGTTGTTGAAGGAGAAAAGCTTGTTCTGCTTCTTTCTGCTGCTGTAAAAGGTTCTTCAATTCTTCTTTCTGTCTCTGTTTAAAATCCTCGACGTGTGGTAAGGAAGGAGAATGTGGCGAAGGTGCTGGTACCGGAACAAATTCTTGCGAAGAAGAGAGAAAATCCACTAAATCCCAATTAAAATCGACCTCTTCTGGAAGCAAGCCTGTGTTGACTTTGGTAACTGCTGCTATACCATCGCTTCTCGTCTCCATGGCCGGTGCACCCCAATTCATCGTCTTCTTAGTTTCCATCATGTTTCAAAAAGCATCGTTGTATCGATTCACTGTGCACAGATCTAGCGCACCTATATAGTGAATGTGACGCCACAGGTAAAACTCTTCGGACTGGAAGACAGTCTTCGCGCAGTGGCTGAATCTTGTAATGCGTGTTTGGACTGGTGAACAATCTCAACCCGTTTCGATACGCTCCTCCACTATAAATAAACGCGGTTCACTTCATTCCCTTCACCTGTTCTCGTCACAAGATGTGGACAAACGATAAATCATCTACTCTCGTATCGTTGATGCTGTTCCGTACGGACGTACCCATGTATGTTAAATCATCATGAACAATCATTCGGCTCACCGAGACGAGCGTTTGGAAACGAAGGATCCATGTGGAGAGACAAGGCTGTCTGAAGCGAGGCTTCATCTACGGACCAGAGGTTAGACGAAGTTTGAGGAAGAGAATAAGACCTATGCGATGCCCTCTATGGTAACGGAATGGTGTTAATATAAAAGAACCCAAAGGCCCTTTTCAGGGCCACTCATATGCCTCGAAAAGATATATTCTTTTTTGCCCTATATGTGTGTCTTTGTTTGTTTGTCTATGTCTATGTCTCTATTGTATTTGTCCCGATATAGAGTGGTCGCCGCGTATTCAGGTCAGCCACTTGCAACATTATTACCAATGACGTGACTTCACCTTACCTGCTCCATTCCTATTGTCACTATTCAGACCCACTGTTTTTTGTCGCTATATAGGCCCGGGGGGTGTGGTGTGTGTCTTGTAATGCTCATTCCCATTGTCGCTATAAATCTTGTCGCTATACAGGCCCGGGGTGGTGGTGGTCTGTAATGTATTTTCCCATTTTCGCTACATCGCTCCCTATTACTACTATTAACTATTTCCAGATGATTGACGGGGCATATTAATGCTGCTTTGTAAAAATATTGAACAATTTATTTATTTCAATAGGATTGGACTTTCCTGCGTATGAAAATAACATAAGACTTTAATTGAAGTGGTAAACAGGAGGATTACATAAGCAAATCTTTCGTTGACGTTGACAACTATTAAGGGGAGATATCTTGTTTACGGTCTAAATGAAATTATGGTGACGATCACATATACCTAACTGGATCAAAACTGGCCAATAGAAATAATAATTTATAAAGCCTGTAGTTGAGGAGATCAGAAGTTATTCAAAACATAAATGCAGGATATCAATCTCAAGTAACATTTAAACACAGTTTGATTGAAATCTTCTCATCGGTTTCTTAGTATGACAAAAACGAGTCTATGTGTGATAAAAGAGACAAAGTTCTTTTTATTCCCTTTAGCTGACGACCGAAAGTGAATGAAGTATCTAACTACTGGTACTGCAGTTCAAAATGCTAGGTTTAATATTGCGGTGTGCTGCTGGCACAGATTATTTTGTTACGCAGTGAAAATTGATGCCCTAAAATATATAAGGTTCATGGTATTTTTGTATCTTAAAATGTAAAATCCTGACAGCATCCAATGCCGTCAGACAGCATCCACAGTCGCCCGTTCCTTTTAGTAAGAGAAATAACAGTTCGGCATTAAAAGACTTTGATAAACTTTACCTCTTCTATTGCATAGGCAGCAGCTTCGCCGTGACTTTAATCACGACTGATGCAAGTTGCAAGTGTCAGTTTATAGGACATCAAGATTACAGGTTGACTGTGGATAGAACCAAACTGTATCTTTCTGAAAAAAGGACACCAGGAATTCTTTGTGAGTGGCCATACACAGCTATACGACGCATAAGCGCTGACCACTCAAAAAATCTGTTCCAAATCGAGGCTGGGCGGAAGTGTTCCAGTGGTCCAGGAATCTTCCGATTTTACGCAGCTGAAAGCAGGACACTGTACAAGTCAACAATGCAAGCCATGGCAGGAGCTGGCAAAACACGGTGTTAGAGCGTGCAGTGAAATCCTTTAATTTGATAACACTGTTGAAAAACCCGATATATTGCTAACAGTCTTAATAATTTTGAATGGTGATTTCTCTTTAAGATGAGATATAGCCAATATTGTAATCAGGATATGTCTTGTATAAAATATGGAATCTTATGAAACTTGAAACAAAACTGAAGATTATTTCCACGAGTTTCTGTTTATGATATAGCCCTGTAAAGTTGCTATGTGGTTTTACAATATACATACATACATACATACATGAATAATTAGAGATAAACAGTTTTATTAATATTTTGATTATGTATAATGCATATTTAAATAGTATATGTATATTATTGACAAATGTTCATATTTTTTTTTCCATGGATTAAAGTAGCCTATGCACTGAGTGCTTCGCGACTGATTATAGCCCCGGGCTGGGCCCTTGGCACCAAGCTGGGCTATTAATGTTCATATTTGTACGTCCATGGATTAAAGTCGCCTTTATTGGTGTGGTCCCTCTCAGAAACATCATAACTGAGGGACCCCCTAATCCGAAACATAAAGGTTTTTATATGTTTTTTTTTTTTTTTGTTTTCCTTAGATTGTATGTGCTATTTGTATTATTTTAAATAATTTCTTTTTTAAAACAATTTTGCAATAGGGTTAAAACACCGATCCTAATCTAGTGTAGTATAAGAGCTTCCTTCCCGGACTGGAAGTCACCACTCATTTACTTTCAGTGATCCTTGCCAGGGATCCATATTGCCCTGTGTGTGCTATATGTTTGTATTATCTGTTGTGTCTGCATTTATGTTATTGTAAGGGCTGGCTTTAAAGATCAAATCCTCGTAGTTTTTTTAACTTTATGAGTTCCTTTGCTTCAGGAGACCGATTGTGATCTAGATCGATACCGGCCTCCCTAGCTTTGGAACTCCTTTTGTTTTTAGTGTCTGTCTAGAGATGATAGTTAGATTATAGGACAGAGATGTATGCTCTGTACGTGTGTGTTCTTAGGGGTCGGGTTTAGGAGTCGGTACGGGCCGTCCTACCTCACATTAGTCACGTAGTTTTGGCCACGTACCCTCGTCCTTCCCTTCCCCTTTTTTATGTGTATTTGTTGTATGTTAAAAGATCCCACAGGTATATATTTGTTTGCAATTTCCTAGTTATATTCTCTTATAGTTTTCATAACTGTATTTATAAAGATTATAATATCATTATATATCCCTTTATCATTGATTCCATTTGTATATAAAAACTGAGAATTTACATTGATTCCATATTTCCGATGTATTTTGGTTCTAATATTGTCCCTTTCGAGTTTATTTTTCTGGCATTCAATAATCAAATGTTTCTTTGAGTCAATATAGCGACTACACAATCTACATTTAGGTATATTATTGGTTAGGTGTCTATCAAAGGCTACTTCCCCTGTTAGCCATCTATCATGAAGATAGAAATACATTCTGCTTTGAATAGCAGGCATTTTGATGCCTGCCCAATTTTTCCATATTATATCCCAATTAAAGTTTGGGTTTTTCAATTCTACTACATGTTTCTCCTTTATCAAAGGCTCCATTAGTGTTGTGTATATATCATTTTCTTTTTCCAAAGTTCATCATTGTTTCTATTTATATATATTAATTCTTTTATTCTCCTAAAATATCCTGGCGGATCTAAAAGTTTGCTAAGTGAGTTATTTATATATATTTTCTTATTAAATTTACATAGGTATCCATATAAATATATATTTATAGCTTCCCATGGATATACTGGTTTTTCATTTAGTATTTTGAATCTATTTAAAATCATCGCTTTCTGTTTCAAGCTTAGGTTAGGGAGGTCTAATCCCCACCCCCACCCCCAACTTTGGGTCTGCATATGTATTTTTTTCCTAGGTAATGAATTTTTTTTCCCAAATAAAGCTCGTTATTTTCCTTTCTATATTGCCGATCATGGCTTCAGTCAAGTGAGTTGTGTCCATAATATAATTTAATTGGCTATACAGGTATGTCTTGGCGACTTGTATGCGGTCTATTAAGTTTATCCTGACATGCGACCAAGTTTCAATTTGTGCGTCTAATTTTGATATTAACTCACTATAGTTCTTCTGAGTTGAGTTCAGCCCAAAGATAATTCCTAATGCTTTTACATGAGTTTTTATCAAATTTGGCGGGAGACCTGGGTGATTTCCTCGCCAGTTTCCTATTAGTAAAATTTCTGTTTTGCTATGATTTATTGCAGAACCAGAGACTTTTCCAAATTTTATGAATTCTTCTTGTAGATGTTTAAAAGAATATTCGTCTCTAGTGAAGTTAGTGCAGTCATCTGCATGTAATATAGTTTTAAATTCATCTTTCATATTGGGTATTTTTAGTCCTTGAATATTAGTGTTATTCTTTATATTTATGTTCAAAGACTCTATGGCGATGGCATACAATATCATAGATAAAGGGCAGCCCTGTCTAACTGAACGCTGAAGCGGGAATTCGCCCGTCAGGGCTCCATTTATTATTATTTTTGAGGTAATATTTCTATACATTGCTCTAATCCAATTTATTAAATTTATCCCAAAACCACACTTTTCTAACGTATGAAAAATAAATTCGTGCTCGATTCTATCGAACGCCTTTTCCTGATCAAATAAAAACATTATAGCTTTCTCATTTTTACTTTGAATAAGGTCTATAATTGCTGAAATGGATAATGTATTGTTCACAATTTTTCTTCCCACTCCCCCACAGCTCTGATTAAAATCTATTATATTATTTAGGCACTTTCTAATTCTATTAGTTATAATTTTGCTCCAAATTTTATAATCTACGTTTAAAAGAGTTATTGGCCTCATGTTTTTTAAATCATTTCTCTCCCCTTTCCCTTTATATATTAGTGTAATTATCCCCTCCCTTAGAGTTTTTGGCATTTCCCCGTTAAGTAAAATGTTATTATATAACAATTCTAAAATGTCAACTAAATCATCTTTAAAAGTTATGTAAAAATCGTTTGTTAACCCATCCGACCCTGGCGATTTTCCCTTTTTCAAACTAATGATTGCATTTTTTATTTCATCTACTGTGATGTATTTTTCGCAGTTTTCTTTGTCCTCTGTTCCTATTTGGTTATATTTAGTTTCCTGTATGTATTTCTTTATATTTTCTACTTCTATTTGTTGTGATTTGAAAATATTTGTATAATATTCCTTAATACCTTTTAGAATTTTTTGTTTATCCTTTACAATTTCTCCCCCCAAATTCATTTCATCTATCTTTTTCTGTTTCCCCATTTTCAGTTCTAATCTTCTATACAATCCCCTCCCTTTATTATACAAATTACTAAATTTCCCCGCCCTTATTTTAACACCTTTTAGTTTCTTCTTTTCCAATTCTTCCCATTGTTGGATTATTAATTTATCTTGTATTGTGTGTGGGTTCTCTTTCTGCTGTATTTCTGAAAATGATTTTTGAACTCATATTCCCCTTTCCCTTTCTATCCTACTATAAAATTTAGTCAAGTCCTTTATTTCTTTTTTTAAATTTTCCCAATCTGTCACAATGTCTCCTACAGCAGCTTGTTTAAATCTATTTATAAATATTTTAACAGTTTCTATATAGTTTTTATTTTCTAAATGTGAGTTGTTTTGTTTCCATATTCCATACCCCCATTTGGATTTATTTATAATCTCTATCTCTAAATCAACCAAGTTATGACCTGCTATTTTCTCTTTATGGATGTTACATTTTTTAATTGTTGCAATTTGGTTTTCTGATATATAGAAAGTATCTAATCTGCTCCCTTTTTTCTGCTCATATGTATAAGTATATTTTCTGATGTTTGTATTTTTCCATCTGAAAGTGTCTATTAGATTATTTGTTTTTATAAAAATCTTTACCCACTTCTTAAGAGCCTTATCCGAGTCTGAAAGTTTTTCACTTTTGTCCTCTTCATTTATAACCCAATTAAAATCCCCACCTATAATACATGGTTCCACCATTAATTGTTGTATATAATTTGTTATATTCGTAATAAATTTAATTTTCGTCGGATTGTTACCCCCTGCTGGAACATAAATATTAAATATGTTCCAGTTATTTAATTTGATGTGTACTATTCTACCCTGTAATTAAAGTCGCCTATGCATTGAGTTCTTTGCGACTGATTATAGCCCCGGGCTGGGCATCAAAACTCAAGTTATATAATAATAATTTATTAAAAAATTATGGTGTGCATAATATTTATAATCATAAAATGAATAAGTATTTTATAAATAATTAATCATAATATATTCAGAATTAATTTTAAAATGCCCTTTCATTTGTAAAGTATTATTAAACTTATTTTTATGATATTAGTTAATACTTTCACTAGTCAAGTCATTCAGTAAATTAGAATAATAAGAATAATATAAAATTATTCTTAACCAAATTGTAGACAGGGGACATAATTATACCAAAAAAAAAAAAAAAAAAAAAAAAAAAA
>JAECUM010041895.1:0-29293 GCA_016617855.1 Megalonaias nervosa
GATATATATATATATATATATATATATATATATATATATATATATATATATATATATATATATATGACAATGCATCGTCATATATGTCAGCCGACATTACCAACTTTCTAATGGAATACAGTATCCATGTGATTGCAAGAACACTCAGTTGTATTTGGCTGGATCATTTTCTCATCAATTTGCTCACGGGTATATGCTTTATGAATGTTTCCATGCAGTTTTACATAGAGTTTCTGCATGTAGGAGATATTGAATTTAATAAGAGTGATATTTTACCACATAATAATGATAAATACAGTGAACAATCTAAGATAGTTATATCACTGTATTATGCTGCTTTTAATTATGAAAAATATATTATACATTGGGATAGCCGATTTAATATTTGAAAGTGAAAAATATTTACTGATTTCACTAGTTTTTCTACATTTGGAAACCTGCATTCCAGTTTCAATGCTTCAACGACAGTCATATCATTCGTGCGGGCTTCAATATACTTGTGTAAATGCACCGATCATATTGTTATTCATACTTTGTTTGTATGTTTTCTTCATCATTCAGATATTCTCTCCACCTGCTTGCTAGTAAACAACCTCTCTCTTTATATAATTTGTATTTAGATTCTCCTTAGTTGCAACTTGAGTCTTGTTTTAATAACGCACGGCCTCAATGAATTTGATGCCAATTATGTCCCTAGTAATAATTAATTTGCTAATATGTATCAAGTTAAATTAGAAGAAAATGTATGTACTCCATCTGAATTATTTTTTATCAGCATTAAGTTGCTTAGGTATCAATGGGTTCATTTCTTATCATATTAAGTTCAATGGATGTGTTAATAATTGCGCATGACACACATTTCTTTTGTCCAAAACAAATTAATATGTGCCTTTCATTTCAGCAAGTCCTTACATATGGCGAAACGTTTCAATATCTCCCTCACCAAATCAACACTTACAGGATTATAATTACTGTACATTTTGTGAAACAAATTCTAAGCTCGATCTTAACCGGATCCTTAATACGGATATGATCATTTTCAAGTTCTAAGACAAGCTTGGTAATATTTTAACGACATCTATCTATCTTAATTTCTTCTATATCATTTTACACGCTTAGGTCATTGTGAAAACTTTTAATTTCATTAATACCTATTACATGTGTATCATTGTACTTCTTGTTTGTTTTGTTTGCTGATAATCATTATGTTCCCTATGGTTTTGTGTTTTACAAAACTTCAAGTATCATTGTTCATCAGGTACATTCTATAAGCGTATTATGCTATGTTCATGAATTCGTTTTAGTAGTATTCTTCCGATGTCGATTATGTTTCATTAATAGAGGAGTAAAACGTTAGCGCTCGAAGGGTTAGACGTTATTTACTTCACATCATATCTGCAACTGATTCCGAGACGGTGCGAGTGTTCCGTTGGCTTAAGTGGTTAGAACGTCCGTCTCCCACGCAAGAGGTCGCGGGTTCCAATCGCGTCCGAGTCATACCAAAGACTTATAGATAATATCCAAGTAGCTACCTCGCTTAGGCGCTCAGCATTTAAAGGTTAGTGTTGGGACTTTCCTGCCTTGTGTCAGGATGATGTGACGGTGTAGGACATGATGATACATTTCTACGGCATCATGCTCCCGTGCAAGACATCACTATAAACAGCCACGCCACAAACGTCGCAGCGATTATTTTTCTAATTGCGAAAGCTATGTTAAGAATTAAAATACAGACACACATCCATATGGTACATTGGTACTTTATGTTCTTTACAACTGACAAGTGCACAACGATCGGTGTTCAAGTTTTCCAACGTAGCAGAGACAAAGTATTTGTCATATAATGGTAAATCAGATCTTCTATTTAATATCACTTTTAGGCCCTCTAGTTTCAGATGATGTTTGATGTTGAAACTCTTCACATTAAATCTTGAATCCAAACTCTCTTTTGAATAATTGGCTTGTATCGTAAAATGTTCATTGCTTGATCCGTGTAAAAGCTGTGGTGTTCCAGACGTACGAAAGTTTCATGTAAGGAAATACAAAGTTATCCCATAACTGCACTGTATTTATTTCAGTGGGGAACATATATATGGTCCATTACATCCAAGGAAAACTGCTTGCTGTAGTTGAATAACTTAGCAATAGTATATGATAGCTAGACGATTCCTCAAAGCTGATTTCTCGACAAAATGAATAAAGTCAAATTACATACAAAATTGTTTGTGTTACGAGTCTATCCTCTTAAAATAACAAAGTGCTTGAAACAACAACTTTTGTATAATTCAACAAATAATTTGTTTCCCTAGCATACCAAGTGAAAATGAGTAAAAAGAACGAACTATACTGCGAATTAAATCCCGAATAAACCAGAAATTACAGGCATAAGTCCTAACAATTTAAAGTCCCTAATAAAATTCAGTATATGTCCATATTAAATTCCAATAACATAAATTGATGACGTGTCTGTGGTAACTTATACAGTGTTGATGTGTCAACAGTCTTTTCTTGAATCACATAAAAATATGTTCAGATTTGAATACACTATAAATTCCAGTGAACGTGTTAATACAGGAATCTTATCAGAGCACTTTTGTATTTCCAGAACAAATGATCACTTGAATTCAATAATTTGAATAAAATAGGTTCCAGCCCAGAACTACTGGTTATAACATATAATACAATTTTCAAGTGCTAGATCTTAAAGCGCGAATGAAAAGGTCCCCACAGTTACAAGATTATATAGTTCTCTACTAGACATCAGGTCACAATTAGCGTTTTCTAAAACAAAATTCTCTAATGGAAAAAAGCCTTCTAGGAAGATCCTAATGTTTGCAAAACAATAACCTAGATTATGTTTAATTCACGCAGGAAATTCCAAAACCTACACCCAAATAATAATGTATAATTCACGCAGGAAATTCCAAAACCTACACCAAAATAAACTTCTTTACTTCGTTTATTATTAGTAATATTGATTGTAAACCCACACATACACACATAATAAGTTAGCTAAATATTTGTTCTTTACACAGAATAAAATGAAAACAAGTCGATTTGGGTCAAGTATAAATGCTCAGTTTTTTACATTGTCAAGCCCAAGATACAATGTTACATAATAATAACATGTAATGAAATATAATTCGAATAAACTAACAAGCAAAGGAAATTAAATATACAAAACATTTGGAAGGGACACACTTTGAAATGCACTTATTACCGATGCACCCAGTGATTTAGGCAAAACGATATTCGAACCTGTTACAATTTGATTGTAGTAAATGTACTAAATAGCTAAGTCGTATTTTCTTAAATGTGACATAAACATGGAATAATGTTCTCATAATTTCTTTATTTAATCACTTTGGAACGTCCTTTTGTTTTTATAAACTTTAAAACTTTTAATCTCTTTTTGGACTTGTGAATATTGTTTAAGTTTTCATAAAAATTGCCTTGATTGTTAAACATAATCAACTGATGAGAACTAGATGATAAGCTGTAAATACATCATAAAGTCCCACCCATCGTGCAAATTAACTATATTTCTTACAGCATTAATTGAATTATACAACGTGAATAAGGTGTCTTCTACACAAAACAAGAAAAAGCTACTTAATGTACTATTTTGTAGCTTGACTACAACACACTGACAGTGGAAGATATTGCGAGAAAAAAACCGATACAGGAAATGGCTCCTTGTGTTATTTTTGTTATTGATTCCGTTAGAGCAAGGCCAGTGACTGACAATGCAGGGACGACAGACGTGCTACGCAGAGAGGTGGAAGAGACAGTGGGGTTAAAAACGATGAGGTCAATTCTGGAGTTTGTTCAACAGAATGGTAACACACGCCAGTCTATTTTCACTGTAATCACTGTTTTCTTTCTTGTTAGGCAAACCGTTTCAATGTTTGTGATATGTACTACCTATGTACGTTCTAGCAAATGTAGAACCTGATGTTATCTTTAGCACACACATACACATGCGCCTCTCTCTCTCTCTCTCTCTCTCTCTCTCTCTCTATCTCTCTCTATATATATATATATATATATATATATATATATATATATATATATATATATATATATATATATATATATCCAGTTTAAGGGCTGGATATAAGATGACAATTTCTTATTTTCTTCTTGCGAAACTTATTTTCAGTTGTAGACCTACTGTATTTGAATATTGAAGTGATGATGTTGATGATGATGGAATGCACAAACATAGCAGCTCTTTTGTGTATTTTGACAATAAACGAAACGATGTACGATCATATTCCGAGGCCCCTTTTGCTAGGTCAATACATATAATATAATATACATGGAATATGATACATAGTTATTTGTTTATCGACATCACATTCATATATTCATGTATCATGGTAACCATATTTTCAAAATCTGCATGGAATAATGCTTTAAGGTTCGCTTATGTCTCCTAAAAGTGGAGTTGACAGCCGGAGGAACAGATGATGAAATTGTATTATGGACGACAGGATCATTTGCAGACGGATGTATATATTCAGATGCATGCATTGATATATGACTTAAATGGTTTTGATAAATTCAACATCATTTATCGCCTTGCCTTGTAAGCTGTTAAGTTATTGAGAGGCCATATTGTAGCAACGTGTATTGTAGCAATCACTCAATATTGTGGTGATGAATGAAATGTTACTGTGACGATTGTCTCTCGTAATATATGTCCATGACATCGCTTAGTATTTATTCATATGAGAACTGTCTTCACATTTTTAGTATTGCGTCATACTTCTACCAAAGGAATATTTATATAAAAAGAGCATCCAGTTCTAATCCCTTCGTATCTTTAGAAGTGTATTTAGTAGCTTCTAGAACTTGTTGCCTGAAGATATTTTCCTTTCACTATATATTTTTTTGATAACCATGCAGTAGTTATTATGGTCTCTTCGTTCATTACGTTAAACGATCTTAACTTTCTCCTCTACTGCTTAATAAGAGCGATTTTTTAGTGAGTTGAATGTCACACTGGTTGGTGGCCACAAAGCTCTACAAGCCAGGAATATATCACTGTGACGAAGTTAAAAAATATCGTCACTAAAATATCACATGTTGTCTATTTGAAAAGAGTATAATAAGGGCCAGTGCAGTAAAGATAAGGTCAGATGAATTTAACACAGGTAAAGGTACATTTTCAAGGCATTTAAGTCTCCACACTCCGTATTTGATTATGAATTAGGCATGTGCTTAGTCGGTCAGAATCCCCAAATATACCGTTTTGAATCATCTAGATATTATCTTGACCAATTAACGCGATGGACGAATCGAGCTGGTGAGGGATATGAACGTATCTGAGATCCGAACGAATCCTGGTTGTTTTGAGAAAGATTATGGGAAAATTCAGCAGTTTTAATTATGTCCAAGAGGTGCCTAAACTGTATAACAAGCGTGTATGTCAGATGCAAATTAACAATATTAGTAACATATCCGAGATGCAAAGTGCCTATGCTAATTGTACGCGAGTAGAAACTCACTAAGTATGAGATGTAACGACATTAAAGATCCAATTTCTGATAAATAAATACAAACTTTGAATACAGCATTTTTGAAATTCGTTATGTATATCTTTACATATATAGTTTCATTAAGAGTGAAATTGAATGTTTGTCATTAACCTCAAAACTAATCTTTCTTTCACTATTAATAAATGTGTGTTCACGCAACATAACGTTTAAACACATCTGCAATTATAGTGGTAATAAATCATAGTTTTCATTAGCAACACACTCAATAACATCAATATAAGGAGTTCACCTATTCGTTTTGTAATCCAATATATTAAATATTTGTTTAGGTCGAAGAACGTTTTATTTATATAATTTAATTGCGTTCCTGTTATTATCAACAGATATCAAGACCGCTTGTCTGCTTACCAAATGCGACAGACTGGATGATGATGTGAAGAAGGACTTGAAAAACCTATACTATTCTAAAAATGTAGAAGCGGCAAGATGTGCAGTTGAGAGCAGTTTGAACAACTTTCCAAATGATAGAATATTTCCCATTGTCAACTATACACGGCAGTTGGAGGCTAGCGAAGAAACGATGGTACAAAGTCTCTTTGCATTGAAACATATCCTGGGCGATATACTGTCCAAATTGGGAAGAACGATTTGTGTTCCAGCAAATAATCATTAAGGCAAATATGCTGATTCATGATTATTAGAAAATGATTACCACAAGTGAAAAAAACTCACGTATACACAGAATGTACATTATAATTCTTGCATGTGTGTTTTCTTTCTCCATCGCACGTGGTCTCACTTAAATAAATTAGGAAATATCTTCAAATTCTGCGTGTCAGACGGTTAAGTTAAGGCATTGAAACAATAGCTTACAAATAATCACAAAATGCAAGACACGTAAGGAATAAACAAAGCCGATATTTTATTAACGACGCAATAGCGTGTTTCTGTGAATATATCATACTGTATAGTATTGATGAACGGAAACAATTGCTTTTTCATTAGATCAGATTATTATACAGTTTGATGCAACAGCTCCTAGTACTATTATCAAAAAGTATTTATTACATATGAAATCAAAAGAGCATTAACCTGTAATGGAAATTAATGCGAATTTCAGGAGAAGCAAAGAAACAAACTAAATTCTTGTATATATGGTATAGGAATGAAATATAAAGTTCATATTAGTCATTTATAAGCATATGTACTGCATTAGACATGGGTAGCATGCCTAAAAGGCTGTCACTGTAGTTTCTTAAAAAATAAAAATGCATTTTACATGAATGTTTCAGACAGGCGCGATGAATCCAAACTTGGACACCGTGGAACAAATGTATTGTTCGGATATGTGCTATTTGCAAAATACAATTATAGCATCAGTACACCGGATGCCCAATGTAAATGTCATCATCTGCATATCAATTGTACATTACAAATGAAAATATAAGCATTTCAAGATTATTTTCGACTAACGGAGTAGAAACCAAGTGAAATAATGATTTATAATTCCGTAATGTTATCCCAAAGAAGTTTTAATGTATAGTTACGATATCAAGAAAACAATGACATGGACTAGTATATGGGCCATCCTCAGAAACTGAAAATATGCTACCCATTCTGCGGAAGAACAGCATGTCTGGCACAAATCCTGGAATTTCTAAACAAGATTAGTTTATTATGAACTAACGCTATTCAAGCCGATTCTCCGTTATCTTGACCTATGTATCATTCTCATCCTAGTGCCTTCAGTTAAAAAAAAAAATATATGTCGGCAACTTCTTTAGTTGCTATCCTTGATATACAGTAAACAACATTCTGCATGAACACTTTTTGTCTTTGCGATTAAACAATTGTATCATACGTATAACAGATACAAATGTGGTAACACCGATGAATAGCTCACTTTTAAATCGCTGTATATCGTAATGTAAACATAGCAAAAATTTCATGCAGCAATGGAGGATCATGATGGATCACGACTTCCCATTAATGATCATTAACTTTAATTAACTTATTGTAGCAAACAACGAATAGCATGATATAATGTTATAGTAAAATCCAAACGTTTCATGTAAGCACCTTTACTGATATAAAGTTAGAAACAAAGAATACTTTTAAAATATAATCGTAATATATTTATAATAACGTTATTCAATCGTGATTTTAGTGATCTGCATATCAATTGTCATAACACAATTTCCAGATGAAAATTATCCATCGCTATGGACTTTGCAATGGTAGCTATGTATCAGACTGGGTGAAGAAAGTTGATATTGGACTGAACTATTATTAATTCAGAGGCAATCAAGATCCGATCGCGTGAACGAGACGTCGTGCGCATTTTCATTCATCTCTTGTATTCAGTAATGAATTAAATAGAGGACTAAATACAATACGTTTAATTCTTCTCTTGTATACATTGCATTCTTCAAATGATAATTTAGCATGATGTAAATTTTAAGTAAAATATATTTAAATTGTTAGCCGTGCTTCTATGGTCTTTTACGTGCATGAATTAACATATATATATATATATATATATATATATATATATATATATATATATATATATATATATATATATATATATATATATATATATATATATATGGGAACATGGGTATTATGTACGAATTGAAATAAATATATGATACAACATACAGAAGATATGTACGCAGTTACATTATTGCCTCCAATTTATTGGACATCTCTGCCGTTTGTTTTTCCTGCTGGTTGTTTCCCACGTTGTTAACAAATGACGACATCGTCGCACCTCTGTTTATGTTTGACGTACAAAAATTCTTCCCATCTGCAGGCGCGTTCCCTCTTACGTCATAGATGCGACAAAAAAACTGGTCTAATGGGATTACCTAGCTGCTTGATAGTGCCTAAAAATGTCGAAGTACGTTATCATTGGATTTGGCCATAAGAATGTTTCGAGGAATTTAAACAATAATCTACAATTGAACTTTGGACACAGCGCGAATTAAAGAGAAAAAAAGCCATTTAAATTTATGTGTAATCAGATTCTCTAAAATGACACATATAGCTACGCAAAATGACTCAGAACATACCATTAGTCCTAACTGGTTGGTTGTGGTTGTAAAAGCTATGTGCACAATACAGCATACGTTCTCCATAGTCTTTATTGTTACACATACAACGATATTTTGTTGAACGATCGTTTTAAATAGTGATGGGCTACAAAAGAGTTTTCTCTGTATCATCGCGATATCGGTTTCGGAGCCTTTAAGCAGAAATCACAGAATACTTCGTAAACAATGCTCCGAAATGCATGATGCTTCGAAACTGATTCCACAACGTTAATTCTGGCTACTGATTTTGGAAGCGAAAGTGGCATAAACCATACTATTCGGAAACATAATTTTATGTAACTAATCCAGATAATATTCTAAATTCTACTTTCGTAATTGTTACTTAAAACAAGAGGCCTTGATAAATTTCATGTGGATGGGTCGACTTTCTCTCTGCAGCTGACGTTTAATTTAAGTTTTCTTTTCTTGTAAATTTGAAAACAATACTCGGAATATTTCGGTCTCGTCCACGGATAGCCTTTTCTGTTCTCGCCTCATGTTTGCCGTGCGAATGGTCGTTTCAAAAGTAGCAACAGAGGCCTTGCGAATAAACACTTCCATCAAATTCTTCAGATTCTTTTTCCAAAAGCAAAGATCTACAAGGGCAGTTACACAAACAAAGCCATAATAAAAAACAAAGCATCAATAATATACAAAGTCTGTATTGCGTACATAAACTACAACTGAGTAAATTACAAAGAATCGACGATGATAAGCACTGTTATTTTGCAGCGCCATCAAGCTAGAAAATTTTAATTGACTTCAGTCGTCTGCATTGGCAGGTAGCAATAAGATGTATACAATGTCTACAGAACTGTTCATCACGAATATAATATTTTCAAACGGATCTAATATTTTGATGTTCTGCAAGTTCGTTAAAATTTGCATCACGTTATTTTGTGAAGCAATATTACATCAAGTAGTTGGTAGTATATCAAGCTTGATAAATTAGTTTGAAAGAATTTATACATGTATTTGTTTTTTTTTTTTTTTGTTTGTTTTTTTTTTTTGCAATTTATATAAACATGAAAGCTGAGGGCCTATCTCTGATAAATATCAAATAAATTTTGGTAAACTGTAGTTCATTAACGAGCGAATTCAACCTTGGCGTGACTCCCGCTAGAAGCCATTTGTTTTGCCCTGATTTCTAATGACATCTATACAACTTACGTTGTAAAGTGTAACTACCAACGCGTCCAAGCTATAAATAATCTTCCTCTAATTAATCCCTGACACCACAGATACAACTGCACCTACACAGCACAGATTCACAACAGCAAATTTTTCCTTTTTATCTTACCGCAACGTAGAGCGAGTATTTCACACCGTGAAAATGTACAACACAGCTACCCCATACCGTGAACTATTTTACATACGCTACCTTAGGCCACTTAAATCATAATTCTAAGCCTCGTTTCGCCTATAACCTTAGACCATACCTTTACATCATAGCAACAACACAAGGCGCCTCCCAACAACGGAACAGTCCCTTCTTAATGATTACATTATATATCTTACCAGTCCCCCATCATAAATACTAGCAGCAGGGAGGGCGAATAGTACAGAAAAATAGAGGGGTTATTTCGCAAAAATAAAGCTTCCTATAACATGAAAATGCAAGGTTAATAACGCCAAACCAAAGCCTCTAACCAACCGAGGCCTCTCTATTTGGGTTAGCTCAATTTGTTATTTTTATCTATTTTGCAAATTTGTATGTGTGTTTGTTTACCCACACGAACACTCACTGTTTGTCGTCATCTTCCCTGCTGCTCCTGTGTGGTGTAATTAAATCATTATTATATCAATGATTGAATCTCACACATCAACACTAGCATCACAGCGACTAGAGTCAATTAAAAAATATCTCCCCGTCAGTGATTCTGTCAAGCAACAACTACAAGCTCGTTAGGGGTCTAAGGTTGAATTTGCAGTGAGTGCAGTTATTTGAACCTTTTACAAAAGCTATCAAAAGTCTTCTTCCCACGTTAGAGGAAACCACTAAAACAACTGGAAAAGTAGCAGAAAGAACTAACAAAACAAAAACGATTCTACGAAAACGTCCAGATAAAATAGTTGCTTCTCTACCAGTGCGAGAATACTTGAAGGTATTAACCAAGGTAGTGCTGAAATAGGTGATGTAAAGGATCGTATACCAGAACCAGAACCAGAGCAAGCAAGAGTCAGAACTAATCCGGAAGATAAATGTACCGAAGAAAGTGATTACTTTATTAAAAAAAGATTGGCAGCATGAGAACATTATCTTCGTTTGCCTTGCACAGTTTTGATAATAGAGAAAGAGCTTTGTAACCCGAGTACGTTGATGATAATGTAAGTCGTGAAGTATGATTTAAATGATATTTCGCATACACTACGGAATTAATCAGGCCCGAAATAGTGATACAAAATATATTGCATTTATCAATAAGATAGATGAACATTTCGCACTTACACAAAACCTACTAAAACCACAATCACAACAGCAGCCACAATTGCCACAACAACCACAATTACCATAGCAACCACAAAAAACACAATATAACAAAAAACACAATTATCATAGAACCACAAATACCACAACAAACACAATTATCACAAGAACAATTACATCAATTACAACAATTACATCAACAACAATGAAAAGAAGTAGAGCAATGAATCAAAACAACAAGTGATGAAGGAGAGGAATGGCACGATACAAATTCTGACACCCCCGGTGCCACTGGAAGTAGTATTGGTATATGTATCGGGGGAGTGGTCTTATTACTCCATGACCCAGCAATGTCCTTGCTGATGTTGAACGATTAGAAGTTCTGATTGGCTCAAAACGAGCTTGCAATAATCCCCAGAAATGAATAATGAAGCAGTTGCAATTTGTCAGAGATTATTTGCAGGAAGTATCATGGATATTAATGTTTATCGGTCCCTCATTGATGAAATCGTTGATGATTCATGTAATTAGATCGGTGAAAGAAAAAACAGATGACCATAGATAAAGCTCAACGTGGACTGATCATTCTCGGGTGATAAATTCGCGATTACCAACCTATGCAGTTACCTACGGAGCTGGAATCGGTGATATCGTTCAGGCTCTATTCAGAAGCAATGCCACCAAAGCAGTACCTATTGAAAAACAATCATCAATGAAAGCCATTGACGTTGTTCGTGATAAAGGTATTGGTCCTGTTGGTGATGTTGCTAGCAAAGCATTCCTAGCAATCAATGACAGACTAGAACGATTAAAACGCAGACTTCGGCGCAATGTGGTCCGACCTCAGCCAGTAAAATTACCCAGAACTGATGTTAAGCCTGCAAATGTTAGTAAAATAATACATTAAGCTGCAAATCAACAACTAGCTGAGGTGGCTAGTGTACCCTGTCAGAAAAAGAAAACAATATAACTGCTAGTCTAATAGCAGGAAGTAGTCTTCGTGTTAGACGATAACAAGTGGAATAAAATGTTTAAGCGTGTATCTGATTCGATATGGACGCACCATGTGTCAAAGATGAATCGATACGTGATTATCAATATTATTCTATTGAAGCCCGACAGGCAAATCAGAGTGGGTGAAGTGAGCTCCAAGTTCAGGAAACAAGCAGATATTTCTTACCCGTTAAAGCATTTATTGAAGTAGAAGGAGAAATTTTTAAAACAGAAGATACTCAATAAGGAGCTAATGTTAGAGTTGGTTTTGTTAATAATGGCATCATGGCGTAGTTCGACAGCGCCACTTATAGCATCGACGGAAGATCCATTGAATCATGTTTGAAAGACGCCGACGTTGACACAACGATATTTGGTCTAGCAAGATACAGCGATGATTATTCAGGATCGGCTGGTCAGTCGATGATGTTTCTGAAGGATACTTCTGACCACCCTGACAACAGGTGACATCTTTTGGTACAATTTACAAACACTAGTGCGGTTGATCCACAAACAGCTGGAATGATACTCCGACCTGTCGGTGCATTTTCGACGTTACAGAGCACCAACCAAGAATTCAACTTAGGATTGTTCCCATGTATAAGTTTGATTTGCTTGGTGCTGCTAAGTGATTAAACATCAAAAACTTCAGACGTGTGTTTATGTGTGATCAATTATCAAAACAACCAAATCATGGTGAAACAGGTATCATTAATCTCGATGGAAGTTCTCGTCCAGGTACTCACTGGGTTGCATACGCAATTGATCCACGTGGAATGGTTTATTTTGATTCGCATGGGTTGGCAAACCAAAAGAATTTATACAATCTGTCGATGGTGGAATGCATAGCATTCCGCCGATCTGGTATTCAACATTGCCAACACAGACAATAACTGATCCACCAATATGTGGCCGTGAAGTATTTGTTGTGCTCAACGCTGTGTCATCGTCAACGACACGCCTTATATGTCATGCACGAGTATACCACCAGACGGTATAACCGTCCACCGTCGTTTTAAACGGGTCTTACCGAATATACAATGGTATATATTTTCGGAAGATCTTCTCGGAGTCACAAACCTCAAGGGAAATTATTCAAATAAGGAATCCTCGACCACGTCAAGGACAAGCTTGCTAATCTTTTGTGTCTCGTAGATGTGGACCAAAATGAAAGTTATTGCTTTTCATGATCAGCAAAGACGATTAAAAACGAGCAATATTCCATCGGCATATATTATTCTGCGAGATCCAGATGCATCCCAAGATAACTTAGTGATGTTTGCTAAAATCGGTAAAATTAAAAAAAAATTATGTATAGCGATCTCAACATGAGCAGAAATACAATTATCGATGTGAGAGAATCAAACTCAGACGATGATGTGGCAACAAAAAGATACATAGCAACAATGCCACGATCGGAACTGAAATTAATGATCGTTTGTGATACAATGATTGGTTCTCTCAGTATGGCTAATAATGCAACTAGTTGTCTTGGAGAACCAGAATCAAACGATGACGCCGCAGCGAAGAAATACGTCGAAATAGCAACATCCCGATGATGACCCCATTAATGACAATCAATGATGGATTGGCTAAATTTAGATCAGAATATGCTACTCATGTAACCGCGTTTGTAAATTTTCGCAGAGTCACAAATATAATTATTAATGAATTTTTTGGGAAGTCCAGAGGTCATCGATATTAAACTCTCCGACATCATAATGATTACCGATAATGTAGTATATACAGTATTGTCTGGATCAGCATTATGGGAACCCCTCAACAAATCCATCAAAAATAGCGCTGATGTTACCGACATATACCGATTCTCAATACTCAGCACTACAGTATTTACAGTATTAACCACAGCTTCCCGGCGTTTTACAGTTAATTTATCTTCGGGCCCTATGTTAGTAGTAGTTGATCAAAAGAACGAGGTAACATTTATAGTGGAACCCGAAGAAAAAGGTTTCGGTTTATTTTGTTATTGGTGTATTTATTTAGTCGCTAAACTACCATCTAATTAAATTATATAATGAACCAATACAATTGACGTTCAACGTTTTAGATACAAGCAAGTGTTTTTGTTGCAGAACCAACTGACAAATATCATTGATGAGTGCACATTAAAACTAAAACAATATCACAGACGTATCGTTGTTATTAACATAATTGTATAATCTGCACCCGCCGTAGTCGGATCAATGTCAGCATCATACATAATAGCACCAGTAATAGGAACTGGTGTTGCGGATATAACCGTTCTTGCTGGTATTCTTAATATAATTACAAAAAATATATCCACGGTCGCGGCTAATAAAATTACACGAATATACAATGTTGCTATCAGTGGCAAGACACGATATCATCAGGGATCAACGATGCAATAATATCAGATCTGGTATTCGGAGAAAGGATTAGGGTTTACCATGAATCAACTGGAACCCAAACCAAGAGGGAGACACCGCCGCCTACGGCAAGGACAGAGTCACCTTAATTTAAATCAGGAAGTAAATAATAACGTCAAAAGAATTGATAGAACAACTCGTTGATAATACAACACAACCAACAACCACGATGATATCAGCGAGATAAACAAATCCAGAGTTCGACGTTAGCTTCCCAACGGCAATTCCAGTCAATGAAATAGAATTAGCACAATTGCGAACATATTGCAACTGGCCACATATTAGATCCAAGTCATCCGGTGGGTTGCAAGATAATAATTTAGTAGTGTTTTCTTATAAAAATCAATCTGATGGAACCCCCGATTGGCAAGTTGTTGCTATTCTTACAAGCAGTTATCAAATAAAACAGATCAGTAAATACTGAATTCCAACGCAGGATTAAATCTATCACAGGGAAAGAATCCAACATCGCTAGCACGGTTCACGAGAAAACATTAACAGCCGCGATAGAAAGATCAACATCGGATTATGCCGTAGATATATATCACTCATCGATCAGAGTAGTATTAGGATGACCAGAGTTAGAACCTGTTCATGAAGGACCACCGCAACATCAATGATCTGATTATTCATCAGACAAGAAAGAAAATGGTGAAATTAATGCATAGTATTATAAACGTTCTCGGTTGTGGAGATCAATACAATGTAACCCCAGCAGCGGTGAATTCTTTATTCATGGCTTTAATGTTGCTTCGGATAAAACTATCCCCATTGAAATAATGTGAAATATTCCCAGCAAGAGGACTTATTTATCAAAGATGATATCAAAGTATTATTCGATGAAATTAATCACGAACACAAACGAATGAGTGACAAAGTACGCCAGTCATTCGCCAGTTATATAAACGAGTAACCCCCCGCTGTTAGCGATTATTTGAGGTAGAAAATCATCAAGCAAATCGACCACCTGAAAGACGTTGCATGTGGACTTCGATACTGTTCATCATAATTTTATGCAGGCGGATATTAAAATCCAAAGTGATATTTTTGTTAGTGATGGCACTATACATTCACCTAAACAATTATTCCTAAAAAGAATATCCGTTGTCAGAGGCAAATCTGCCAACAGATAAATGTCCCAAATTTAACACCGACGAGCTGAAGAAAAACGTCACTAATATTATCGATGAATACTATCTCCAAGTTGTTGATATATGGAATAAAATATCCCCTTCGGCGAATATTCTCAAATATAACAATGATCCAGACAGCGGTGGTCGATATATCTCATCAAGTATTGTTAATATTGCATCAACGATCGCAGTCAGTCTTGTATGTGATGCAATATATGGCAGTTATGAAGTAGATTTAGAAAGACCCATACAGACACAACAGGGATCTATCTTATTTTCATTTACCCCTGAAGTACCTCCTGGGTTTATAATTGTATCAGTACCCGTTAATCATAGATCCGTTCCTGTAACGTTTCAAAATAAATTGCGATTTTTTTCGAGATCCAATTGATCAGATAATTCAATATCATCATCATTTATTTTTTTAATCTCAGAAATAATGCCATTAATGCTTTTGGAATTCAATATATAATAAATATTTGTTTAAAATAAAGCATAAAAACAACAGTAGGAATATGATAAGCGATTACCATTCTATGGGATCTCTTCATTTGCCAGTATTTGCCGTTCCATGGGGGCCCTTCATGAAACCTTTCTCTTTTTAGCTGACATTCTTTTTGAATGTCCTTGTATGGGGCACCCTTCCTGAAGTTGAGAACTCATCACTCTTGCTGTTTATTTTAGGGGTTCCTGTTTTTCAATGTTGTGCACATCTCCTCCATATCAAACCCCGGGGAGAGCAAAACAGCACTCATCACGTCGTTCAACGTGGCGAGAAGGTGTGCAATTATTGTATTTCTGTTAAATTTCGACTTACCATGGAGCCCCCAATTATTAAGAAAATTGAGAATGTCGCCCACCTTCGACAAGTTTGTCAGTCACGGGATTGAGTATGAAAATTAACCACGTTAGCGCTGGACAACGGATCATTCTTACAAATAAACGTTTCACAAACTATTATGAAGTTACCTATACCTGAAAAACGGGCATACTACAAGTGATCACCAAAAACATAGTATACTAATAAAATCACATTACTGTATAATTGCGTTAACTACAGTATTGTTTCATTCAATACATTTATTTCAATTTCCAAACATCGAATAAATCTTCCAGATGTCATTTGGAAGCTATCTTACCTAGAAATCTAAAATAACTTACCTGGATTACAACGCAAGGGGGAGTACTTATCTGTTCATCTTGTTTTCCTAAATTTAACAGGGACAAAGTCAAGGGATGTTTCATACGAGAGAAAGGGACAATCCTGGTATAGCACATCCCGACAAAGTAACGGACAGAGTCCTTGTCCGAGTCAAGCGGGACAAGCAATACAGTGTGTGAGCTACAAAAAAATAATCCACGGTCGTCACATGATAATAGGCAGTTACAAGCAAGGTTAGTGCTTAATTACTATATCGGAACTTGACAGAGTTATCTCCCTTCATCTTGAGTGTTTTTTGCGGACAACTACAATTAAGTCAAAGCAAATTCAGGATTGACTGTCTGACTCTAACAGTGTTCTATCTACGAATGGCTTCATGTAAGTTATATGACTCGTCAAGGCAAAAACAGTGAGTCAAAATCCAAACCTATGAGTTTTATACAAGCCAATGATCAGTTTTCAGTAGTATTTAAAAAAAAAATATTATATTGTTTAAATACACAGCAAAAATATTAGTCATATAATGTGACTATAGCCAATAAAACAATTCCCTTGCCAGAAGCATCTGAACATTTTGTATTTGTTGAAAGTCTTCTTGATGGTTTTATGTCATCAGAAATAATCTGAGCATATATGATAAAGCATTTATTGGTGGCAATGTCAGTGCTTTCATTTACCACTGCTTTCACAAATGACAAATTGTGTAGGTCACGTACAAGACTATCCTCAACAACTTTGTGTAACGTTGCCTCTTAGAAATAGGGGTGGTTAATTAGATTTGGTTATCGTTATCTAGAGGATGATCTCCCTCGATTGTATTGCCTGGTGTGAGTGGATACATAGAACATCGACAGAGTACTGAGCAAGACTATTGAGAAGAAATAATACAATACGTGCCCCCTTAGACAAGAAAATACCAATTTATTCGATTACACAAAAAAATAATAGTGTCAGCTTCAATTCAAACAACTTTACCTTAACATAATTTAATAGCAGTGTTCTATTTTGGATTTATTTCATCATGACAACGAGTAGTAAAAAGAGCACAATGTCCACGCCTGATTTGCATCACCTAGCGTCGCTTCCTGTCTTGTCTCCGTGTATCCCACGTCTTCCCACCTCCACGTGTATACTTTGTTCTTCCTCTTATCTTTCTATTCTGAACGTTTCATTTCTTTCATCTTCGGAATGTCCCCGTCTCTTCCAGAGAGTTGTTTCCTCGAATGACAAGTATGTTATCACCTCCTATACGTATATAAAATTCTCCCACTTTCGTTAATCAGAAGCATAACTATCTATCCAAACACTGCATACATTCTGACATAAGGTGACCTCAACGATTAATTGTCCTTACAAATTTAGACTGTATTTTGAGTAAGGTACCATCGTTATCCTTAGTTACAAATGATCCCTGTAATATACATCCAAGTCTGACCTAATTCAATAGATCACCACTCTCGCTACACAGCGATCGACCATAAATTGACATGTGAGCGGTGCATATAGCGTTACCGTATCTCTCTGCATACGCTACCACATGACTCCTTAGACATCCAGCCTAGTCAGTTTCACACAATACGATACATGCTCGACTACTATTGCATAAGATTCACTAAATTATAGCTCACAGCAATCCCTAACCTACAAGATTATTTAAGCATTACATAATCAAATATAAATATACAATTATCGTCAACTCACGATGATCAGTATCGTCCTAACAAACAAAAGCAAATTAATTCATATAACCCTATGACATTCTACACATCTGAAAATTTGGATCACATGCAATACGTCAATTCTATCAATAAACTAATAACTGTAAAACTAAAGAAATAAATTGCATAACAACTCTAGAATATCAACAGATTTCCATTAAATTGAATGAATGATACATAGTATAGATATTACTCATATCAACCACATTTGCATAAACAAACAAACAAAATTGAAAATTACTTGAAAATTAAAATTGCATACTTTAATGCTGTTCTTTTCACAAATTGTACGTCCTAGTACAATGGCCAGTCATTCCCACCTGGTCCCCTTTACATATTTTAACGAGTAAATCAGGATTCAAAAGAGCCAAAGTTGTCCTCTCACAGGAAAATATCTGACTAAAGAAATTTTGATCAAGGTCGTTATGTTAAATTCACATTACTTCCAAAGTGTACGCCTTAATTTAAACTGACCAATCGTAATCAGCAATTCCTCATTTTCCCCCAAGATAATAATTTCTTTCGTCAGATTTTGACAGCCTAGGATCTGAGAAATACGATACCCTTTGAAAATAACTATTTGATATGGGGTACAAATCAAGCGGTTATGGTCGGTAGATTAAATGCTTACTTTTCCAGGATAGCGTTGCGATGCCCGGGTCAATTCTCAATGAGCCGTAGATGCTGGCCTTTCAAGATTAATACTGACATGGAGAACAGGTCGAAGTGACCCTTCACATCGACTTTCTGGCTTGACTATAGTAAAATTTTAATGCACAATTTAATCAACTTTAAGGTTGAATGCTAATTCAAAATTCGACACATTACAGTTTGTTTGGCTCTCCAGTAAATCTTAACAGGTAGTAGCTGAGTCATACTGATTGGAAGAATTCTTCAACATGCAAAAGGCATCAATTTCTTCAACCGTTAATTTGTGTATTAAATTAAGCATAGATCTGCTTTGAAAAAAGGATATCTTTACACTGAGCCAATGTATATACTTAAGTAGCACTTTGCTGCTATGTCTTGCTTGGAAGAATGTTTTAGCAAACCTGCATTCAAATCTGCCAGGTGTTGTGGACCTTCAATAAGCAATTTGTGTTCTGGCAATCCAGCATGCCTTGCCAGTGTACTGTTCTGAAACTTATTCTTTTCTTGCACATTTGGTCATGGATTTTTTTTTAGCCTATGTACATATGGCAAAACATAAAGGCGTCTTCACTGTCACATTCTTCACTCGACTTAACTTCTTTATGAATACATAGCCACAGTATTTTCAACCATTGCTGCTCAAATTACGTTTTATCTCACGAATAACCGTTACCTCATCTTTGGATGATGAAGGCTCCACTGGTTCAATAACAATAATATTATCATCGGTCAGTCATAAACGCGGTCTAAAATATAATTTCGCTTGTTTCTGAAATATTTTAACGTTTTTGCCTTGGACGCCATATTCAGTCGAATGCTGACAGATTTTGGAACAACGCAAGGCATACAACTGAGCGAATGGAAATTGCTGCTTCATTGCGTGACAAAGTTGCGCATAAAATAGTAGTTTCTCGTGAGAATCACATTAAAATCAATTGTTTATTTTCCGCCTGTTTCTTGGGTATGATGATTATATGTTTCTAACATCCCTGTTGCTACAAAATGATCTGACGGTTACAGGTCATATAAGATCAGCTCCAGGCTCCACACTCAGTTGTAACCCTATGTAGTATGATAACATTAGCGCAAGAAACTGATGTGCGCATGTTTTCCCTGCTTTGAAGAATTATAATCTAGCCATTAAAGCAGTTAAACCAAACCTTAATTTTGTGTTAATCAATAAAACATAGTATTGAGGTGCGTCAATTTACGTACTGGCGTCGATTTTTAGAACGAGCCTTTGTGTTCTAGTTAATCAGCAAAACATAATATTGGGGTGCGTCAATTTACGTACCGACGACGATTTTATTGCGTCAAAATTGGAAAAGTCTGCGTATTTGACGCATGACGAATTGGCAGATAAAACATTGCTTTAACACAGTCGTGAGAATCTGAAATGTTATTTTTTGTTTATATTTCTTCGAAAATGTAGAATTGATTATACACACCGACACGTATTTATTATATTTCCAAGCACCACAAAATTTGCAACTCTGACTTTGTGTAATAGCTCGAAAATTAACCAAAGACTTATCAAGTTTCCTGTTGTTGATGTGACAAAACCATCTTCGAATAATCCGTGGAAACATTCACAGATGAATTTGTGTAAGTAATAATGTTTATTTCCCTAGTATTGAACACGATATAACCAGCTTTATTAACAAAACCGACAGTTATTTTCAGTCGATAGTTCCTAATTACACCATCACGAGATGCCTTATAATTCTTGACGATGGGATCCTTCACAAATTCATTTTTCTCCATTCATATAGCAATATTGTTAGTCTAAATAATTATTTTATTGTTAGCGTGAAAATATGGCGAAATAGTTTTCGTCGATTCTTATTGTTAGATTCATTACATATTACATACGCCGTCGGCTTTATTTTTGATATTGTTTTAGCACGCTGTATTTTTTGTCACCACATTTTAAACACAGCTGCGTTTCTCCTCTAACCTAACGCCACATCGTAAACACGGCTTTGGTCTAAGAATTTCGCAACACACGCTTTGCATGTGATGTCGACATAATTTATTTACGCAAGATCTGTTTACAAGGTATTGCAGAACTAATCATCAACCACTTGCAATGAGTCTTTGCTTGAATAATTATATATATATATATATATATATATATATATATATATATATATATGTATATATATATATATATATATATATATATATATATATATATATATATGCACAAATCCGACCTTTAGGCAACAGCATCTAAATTGCAACCTTTCGGCGACATCGTTGTATACTGATAATGTGTGAATACGTACGAGTCATGATTGTGCCTATATAGTGAATACTGTATGAAACACTGAAAGGAATATGAAAATACGCGAAAAAGTCGTAAAATAAAATACATGACAAACATACATTTCTTGTCGCCCATTTACTGTCGCCGAACGGTAAAACGATGTACGCTCATGCGTATAACCAACCTTTGGGCGACCGGTCGCCGAATGGTTCATGTGTCGCTCAAAGGTTTAGTATATATCTCGCTCAGGTATAATTTGTATGTGTTATGTATAACTTAATTTCGCTATTACGATTACCAGCGAGACGGAAGTAAGGTGATCGCATGAGTTGGACAGTCTAAATATCGGGGTTTTGCTGTTGGCATCCATAAAGTAGTGGCTTACGTGATCACTTCACGAAATCACGCGACTGTATTAGTATACTTATTAAACGGGACTTGAATAACTGGCCGTAATCAGGAATAGCATAATTCGGACTGTATACAGTTTTAATCTTGAAGATAGGCGTGGTTAATTAAATATAGATCGATACAGTATATATTTTGTAGGAGAGATGGTTGTTTTATTTATATTTTTTTTTACTGTATATAGCATTCATTATGTACATGAATTTCAAATGATTATACATATTTTTGTTTATACGCTAGTCTGCGAATCAGTGGATTTTCCATTTAAAATATGTTTTCATAATTCACTGGATTCAATTATGAATGGGGTCATGGATGGCCGAGTGGTCTAAGGCGCCCACCTTTATTTTATCACTGACACTAACCTCCGTCCGCATGGGTTCGAGTCTCGACTCTACCTACGTGGGTATGCGAGAAAGCTTTCCAGTAGCTTCCCGTGGGTCTGTGGTTCTTCCTGGATTCTTCTTCCACCTCAAATACTGGCCGCCATGTAGAGCCAAATAAAATGGTGTTATACATATACACATACACATAACAACCAACCAACCAACCAATCAAATTAAAATGGTTTTTGTCTCAGTGTGATCAATAGACATTGATAACATTATGATCAAAAAATTAGAAGAGTATTTTCGTAATATTCTTAGTTCAATGGTAAATATATCCACATATCACGCAGGTGTACCAGGTTCGAATCCTGCAACCTACTTTTCATATTTCTTTTTGATTATGTGTATTCATCGTTGAGTTATGAAAGAGAACTATGTTATTACTCGGCAGTGGCCTTAGCAAACGCGGGGCCCGATTTGGATCATTGTGGCGGGGCCCACTGGATTTACGCGAGGGGCCCCCTGGGAGCACGGCATTTGGAAATAAACTTATAAACAAGTTTTATACGATATTGAACTTAAAATTTTCTTCCATCAATTTAAAATTACTTTCTCTTTATATATATATATTTTTAAAAATTACTAAAGCGGGGCACCTGTGAATGCGGGGCCCGATTGGGCCACATCGGTCCAATCAGCCTGAAGCCGATTCTATTACTGCTACTATTTTCTATACAAATATCAAGAAGAACACAGCAAAAAATAAATGGTGATCAGCTGGCATTATCCAGTAAGAAAGTTTCTACTTCAGTTTGTTATACATTTTGCTAGCGAAACGTTTGAGCATAACATGCAAGTAAAATCGGCTTCTGTCGAGTGAATAATGGATATCATCCACCCACAACAAATAAAATAAATGACATATATCCGTTATTCACTCGATAGAGGCAAATATCCTCTATCGATAAAGAGCATACCTTTATTTTATATCAATGATGGTAAACTGAGAAATACCCTGAACTATTTCCAAATTTATGTGGCAAGGGGACGACCAAAAGGATATATACTATCTTTAAAAAATTTACTGATAAATAAATGCTTTTTTTTAAACGTTTAATGAAAGTTTTAGACTTGGCTGACTTCGATAGTTTTACATGTGGTGGTCACTGTCCAATTCGTATACAGGTTTGCTAGCTGTCACAAAAATACACCATAGTAACAAACGTAAGTTTGAATTTTCTTTCCATCAGTACGTGTACTGACTGCAGCCGTTTCAAGCATCTGAAATACATATTTGTATAATACAGTAAAAACTGCAAAGAAATACAAGAAAACTGAATTATTCGACCGTTAATTTAGGTACGATTTACCTGTTACAAACTGAAGCTGTGCAAGATTTGGTCAGAACCTATGGCAATTAAACAACTCAGATGTAGAAGACGAAGAATACAAAGCCATAACTACAGTACTGTTAGAAACCTTTTTAAATAGGGAAAATTACAACCTAATGGAAGAGTTGGGGGGGATTAAGAAGGAAATTAAATCAATAACCAAAACTTATTGTCAAGTCAAACAAAACATAAGACGGAGAAGGCAAAGAGAATGCAATACAATAATAAATATTTAAATACAAAAACGAAGAGGATAAAATAAAAGCGAGGAAAGAGTACGAAGGTCTATAAGACTACAAATTAACTGGCACAAAATAAGGGCAGGAGAATTCTCCAATTTATATATTAAAGCAAAGGGATGCAAATCATGGAAAAAATAAGAAAAGGAATAGCAGACATATGGAAAAACTAAAACTATAACGTTCCGCGAGACAGGATTGTTCCTTATCGATGATATTATATGTAATAGCAATAGAAGCCCTTCGATTACAAATACATAACAATAAAAATATAAAGGGATTATAACTCCTAAACCTTAGAAAGGAACTAAAAATGGTACAGCATGTTCATGATTATACCAATTTCACTTCCGATGCATACCCCTTCAAACATTTAGAAAAGGAATTTATGGACTTTGGGAAAGCAATAGGATCTAAAATCAATCATGCAAAAGCCTGAAATTCTGTTAATAGGTAACTGGCGGCGGAACCACCCTGGACTGAAACCAGAACTTGTAACGACACGTGTAAAAGATTTAGGAGTGATTGGAGGGGGGGGGGATTTAAGAGTATAAAAATTCAACACATTTTAGAAAAACTACGAACTTTCTTGCAAATGTAGGCACATGCAAATTTGGATATAATAGATCGAACGCAGGTCGCTCAGACATATGTATATTTAAATATGGTATATATTTAACTAGGTAGATTTGTGTGCGCGTGTGTGTGATTTGGATTTTTAACGTAGCTTTAACAATTTTTCAGTTATATCGCTACGATGTCTGCAGTGTGGCAGGTTATAGTGATGTCCAGCACTTGGGCATCATGCCGCAGACATGTAGCATGATGTCCCACCCAGTCACATTATCCTGACACCATGCCGACCAGTTCTAACACTAATGCCGACCAGTTCTAACACTAACCTCTTAATGCTGAGCGCCTAGCGAGGCGGCTGTTAGTACCATTTTTAAAAGTCTTTGGTATGACTCGGCCGGGGATTGAACCCACGACCTCCCGCATCCGAGGCGGACTCTCTAACCACTAGGGAACCGGAGTGGTCAGCTAGGTAGATTTAAAGGACAGTATGATAGATACCTTCGACAAAGAAATAATCCTATTCATATGGGGAGGGAAATTACATTACCTCCGCAGCGAATACTCATAAAATAATGATGGAGGGATGACTAAATATCCCACATCTTAGACATTATAGATTAGAAAATATTTGAAATAGCATTTTAAAAAATGGATTAAAGGGAGTCTGTGTGGAAAAATATATATTTCTTTGTCTATACGTTGAAACAAATACCTGGGATATACAGAAACAATAACATAACTAAATTAATAGAACCGCCAAGAAAAATGAGATATATCAAAAATACAGTTCTTAAATATAGTCAGATCAAGAACATATGGACTGAGGAAAAATATTTCAACATATACAAACTTTTAATCCGAGATTTTAGCAGGAAAACAGATTATAAAGTGGAATTTAGAAATCCTAATGAAATTCTGGGCAAATATTAAGTCAACATCCATGCAAAACATGATATATATGTACCTACATGATGTTTGGCTAACTGGAGATGTAGCATTTGGAAGATATTTTAAAAAATTACCAGTATGCCACTTTATATAAAACAAAGTTTATACGCAAAAAACCCCCCATTCGATATTGAACTGCAAAACAAATAAAGAGAGAAAGAAATTAATTGCAAAAATTACAAGTAAGTATGGTACCTTTCAGATAGATAGCCTACTATACACAACGGATACAAATAGCAAGCTATACAAAGAAATAATAAATTGCATTATAGATATCATGATCAGATGCGGTAGAGCATCTTATCCCACTTCAGAGAAAACAATGAAAACACGGCATGGTAGAAACCCTGGTAAATCTTATACATAAACAACCATATTTGTCTTTTTATATGTTCCGGCTGCCAAACAAGAGGTCACGAGTTTGAAACTCGTGGCGTTATTCGCAATATTTTTTTTTTATTTTTTATTTTTTTTCAAAACTTTTTTTTAATACTTTTTTATATTTATATTTAAACTTCTTTTAAACTCTCTCACCTAATTTATTCATTTATTTATTTTATTTTTTTAATTCCCGTCCTAGGTCGGGCAATTAACCTAGTTATATATAAACATCCACATTTGTCTTTCTGTGAGTCCAGGCTGCCAAACAAGAGTTCGCGACTTCGAAACTTGCGGCGACATCACAATTATTTTAAAACTGTACTTTGTATTTGTATGTTCAAACTTTCTTTTAAGTCGCTGATGCCAATTATTTTACATTTTTTCATTTTTTTATTCCCGTCCTAGGACGGGCATTTAACCTAGTAAATTAATACAGAGTGGTCCTGTCCGCCTGAAACACGGGGGGTGGGGTGTGTGTGAGAATGATGGTGGGGAGTTGGTGCATTTCCATAAAGGGCAGTCAGACATACCTTTTCCAGTAGGAGAGGGGGGCCCTAAGATAGGAGCTGCACGACTTCCCCGCCAGGAAGGGGAGGAAATGAAAACCACTCTGAATAACGATTTAACAAATAGAAAAGGAAAATCATGGGCTCAGGTACTCGTGTGGTCTAAGATGCTCGCCTTAAAAATCACCAAATATTCTCACCTCGCTCGCTCCGCATGACTCGAATCTCGGGCTCGGCGAAATTGTGTATCTGAGAAAGGTTGCCAGCAATTTCCAATTATTCGGTGGATCTTCCCATGGGTTTCTCATCACCGTATATATTAGCCTCCATGTTTAGCCTATCATGTGCTGAAAATGGCGTTAAGCCCACAAGAACAACAACACCACCAACAACGACAAGAATAGGAAAATTGCAGATCCTAGCATAAATTAATACGAACGCTACATACAGGAAACAAAGAAAAAAACAGAAGTGCCCTTTTCAGTAAGAAATGATGGTGTTATGCCAATGTTACTGGCTTACGCGGTAGTACGTAGTACGGGTCAAACCGATATTTCTAAAAGGGGCATAACAATACACGGGCAGGTTCAGGTCAAAAGGGGGGGGGGGGCAAAATTTCGAAAGGGCTCTGACTTTCATCGAAAGGGCACCAAAGCAAAAGTATATGTGTATATTTACTCAGTGTGCATAATACCCAATAAACGTGAGCAAGAAAATAAAATACCGATGGTAAAATTTCCAGCGACAAGTGACTGTAAATTTATGTGTGTACGTTTTCTTTTTGCAACGGGAGGGGGTAAGTCCGGACCCCACCCCATCCGGCCCTGCAATGTCAAGCACTGCAAAACAAAACACATTAAGGGGAACACAAACACAAAACTAACACCTGCGAGTTATCAAGATTAAAACGATTAACACGCAAACTTTCATTACAAAAGTATTTTTCCCACAGCAAATGTTAGGGGTGGAATCGAGTAGCGAGCATGTTAGGAAGACCAACCCACTAGGGGCTAGGTGTCGCATCTGCCTGCCATTCTACCATCCCACATGCCCGAAATATTCTATCCTCTACTTTCTGTATTTTTGTTCTCCTTCTAAGTGACATATTTCTTTCCCGCAGAATAAAAATAAGAGAAATAGGACGACTGAAAAAGGTAATCTATGAAAGTCATAAACACTTATCAGTATATAGTATTCAATACGCACACATAAATAGACAAAATCCTGATCCCAGGCAAAATCATTGACTTTATCAGGGAAACGAAACCTCCCTAACAGTCTATTGCCTGAGAAGGGGAGTACGAGCCTTGTCTATCAAAAATATTTTAGGCATGGACAAGGAACGGGACGAAACCTGGAAAGAGAAATCCAACCAGGTACGGGTCCCTCAAAAAGAGAAGATGAACCTGTATTCAAAATAGATCAATGTAAAAACAATTCCCTTCAAAATTTCTTTTAATTTTTCACGACAAACAAGACAACAATATATTCTGGGGGAATATGAATGTGTAAAATAGCTTTACAACTTTCGGGCAAAGGCGGTGGTCACCTCAAGGACTCATCAGTTTACATAATTAAGGGTCCAAAGGGTATACACAAATAAAAACAAAGATGTAGAGAGAAAAATGATATAATTTGCCAGAAAAAAAACGTTCACTTGACTAGAATACGTTCAGAGGATACCCTGAATATGATACAGAAGCTATACCGAGAATTATAGCCATACTATTTATATTCGTTCTGTTGGTTTTTACTGCAGTTTTCTGCACACGTTTTGTGACTGCTGTTCTTCTTACCCAGACCCCAGTGAAGAATCCACTTTCTAGAGACTAATTGGCCAGACCTTGAATGTCAAACTTTTACAGGCTAAATAGTCGTAACTTTGATTAATATTTAAATCAAATTTACAACTATTTAGCCTGTAAAATAGTCAAACATTTGCACGCTTTATAAAGTGAAAGTTATCAATACTGCATATCTGATGTATAGAATTTGTGTACAGATACGAACTAAAATATAAATCAATGTATAAGCATAAGCACCTTTCAGTAACAATGACCTTCATCCCTTGAGTCTGATTCTCATATCATTACATTTGATTTCTGGTAAATAACTCAAATTGTAGTGAATAGATTTCAATGCAACCTGCGGCATATTTTTCCCTGAGCTAACGGAAAGCTCTACCATTGTTACTGTATGTAGGTACGAGGCAAGAACGTTGTTTTTAAAACGAAGTTTGCCTTTGAAAACGATTGCGAGTAATAATTTCACTACTATACATAGAATGTTTAGGAAAGTTGTAACATAAATTTCGCATTAGAAACTAACAATGTTGTTGCCAGATCAGGTTTACTGTAAGTGGAATTGCTAATTTCAACAACGCTGAGAGAGAGAGAGAGAGAGAGAGAGAGAGAGAGAGAGAGAGAGAGAGAGAGAGAAAAAAAAAAGTCATGGTCATAAACTCTGGACGTCAACCGTCATATGAGCTGTATTTGTTTTAATATGTAAAGAAAAAAGTTAGTTTTATTTAACAATCCATTTTATATGCTCGTTGAAACAAAATATTCATGAACAGAGACAGCCGTTTTCTTCCGTTGGCAATATTGCTCATATGCACAAAGTACATAGTTTTGTTTATGTTTGTTTTTAGAACTATACTAAATTTCTTAGAATATGGTGTTTGAGGGTAACAATGGTTATAATGGTTTCCGTTCAATCTGTGCCGATTCGACTTTTCCATCAGAAGGAGTAAAGATAGAAATATTATAAAGCTAACAGGAGATCAGATCTTACAATTTCAGTGACTGTATTTTGTTAGAGCTGTATTAACCTGTTGCGTATATCTATATTGTGTGTTTAAGTTTTGGTCCATGACTGATGATTCTTTGTTTCAGATAGAGCTATAAAATAGCTTGTTTACTAGTTTTAAACCTACCCTTGATAATGAACCTGTTTACAGTTTTGGGTAATTTTCTGATTGGATGATTGAGTATTGCCATATATGCTACGTGGGAATGAGTTGTGAAATATGCCACGTAGTGATATATTGCAACAAAGAGTTGTAATAGAGTCGTTGAGATGTATATGAAGACAGATGTGAACGATTATTTATATTCCTGTTATTGTTATTGTTTTAATCTCAATATTCAGATAT
>JAECUM010041896.1:0-15975 GCA_016617855.1 Megalonaias nervosa
CTACATCTGTGTTATTTTGCATATTTTGGAATACCGTTCTTCTCTACATCTGTGTTATTTTGCATATTTTGGAATACCGTTCTTCTCTACATCTGTGTAATTGGTAGGGTTTTTTCCAGGTTTACACGAGTCACTCAATTTCTGCAAATTGCTATATTTAGACCTAATGTGGAGGTCACATAAAACTTTGTACACTGATTTAATATTATTACATGTTAACCCGTTGCTATCCTGCGGAAAGAATTATGTCTAGTCGGTATGCTAAGTATTACCATCCCTGAAAGAGTTATGTCTAGTCGGTATGCTCATTATTACCATCCCAGAAAGAGTTATGTCTAGTCGGTATGCTAATTATTACCATCCCAGAAAGAGTTATGTCTAGTCGGTATGCTCATTATTACCATCCCAGAAAGAATAATGTCTAGTCGGTATGGTCATTATTACCATCCTGCACGAAGAATTATGTCTAGTCGGTATGCTCATTATTACCATACCGCCGAAAGAATTGTGTCTAGTCGGTATGCTCATTATTACAATCTCAGAAAGAATTATGTCTAGTCTGTATGCTCATCATTACCATCCCAGAAAGAATTGTGTCTAGTCGGTATGCTCATTATTACAATCTCAGAAAGAATTATGTCTAGTCGGTATGCTCATTATTACCATCCTGCAGAAAGAATTGTGTCTAGTCGGTATGCTCATTATTACAATCTCAGAAAGAATTATGTCTAGTCTGTATGCTCATTATTACCATCCCAGAAAGAATTGTGTCTAGTCGGTATGCTCATTATTACCATCCCAGAAAGAATTATGTCTAGTCGGTATGGTCATTATTACGATCCCAGAAAGAATCATGTCTAGTCTGTATGCTCATTATTACCATCCCAGAAAGAATTATGCTTAGTCGGTATGCTCACATTACCATCCCAGAAAGAATTATGTCTAGTGGGTATGGTTATTATTACCATCCATACAATTTGTTTCACATGTTCACAGGAGAAAGCCTTATATTACCTACCAGTGTGACAACTGGACTTAAACTAAGAGAAATAAGCGAAATCAACAAATTTAACATAAATATTTTATTGCTCTAAGTTACAAAGTGAAAATTTAAGACGAACATAGCGGTGTAATTAAAATTTCCAGACCATAAATATAAATGGAAAGGATCATTTCCAGTTAAAACTATCTCGTGTGTAAACTAACGATGTGATGAAGAAAAGATATCGAGTTTCAACCCATTTTCTTGATATTTAGTCTAAGACACAAAGCAATAGCCATCATCACGCTATTGGAAGTAACATTTCTCAACAATTTGGAAATAAATCTTATTTTACACCACCTAGATTCTCACAGCTGGTATTTCCAAAACTATTTTTTTTTTATTGTTTGTTTTAGCACGCAATTTCGTTTACATTTCTGAACTGGCGCTTTGATTATGATTAACTTGCCGCCCGTACAATAATATATTAAGATTGGATTAGGAAAACGTCAGATGTATTTACGTGTAATGTTTTATGAGAACAATTCAATCAATTTTGGACTAGCCCAAATATTATGATAGGAACAAGTACAATCATAAAAGCAAAATGAAAAGAACTTAAACTTACAACATTACTCTCGAAAACAAAAACCCAATACAATAATGAAAAAACAAAGATGACTGGACATTGATGAATTCAGGGATATTACAGAAAAAAGCTTAAATTGTATCAAGGGGGAAATCCAATATTGTATCAAGGTGACATCTTTACCATCTGTTTGTTTCGTTCTTGTTGCCGATTACGTATTTCCTTCACACTGATTATGCTTGTTATTAGTATAAACATCCAACAGTTTTCCTTGTTTATTTACAGTGTAGTAATCCAACAGTTGTTCTTGTTTATTTGTAGTGTAGTAATCCAACAGTTTTTCATTGTTTATTTGCAGTGTAGTAATCCAACAGTTTTTCTTGTTTATTTGCAGTGTAGTAATCCAACAGTTTTCATTGTTTATTTACAGTGTAGTTATCCAACAGTTTTCCTTGTTTATTTGCAGTGTAGTAATCCAACAGTTTTCGTTGTTTATTTACAGTGTAGTTATCCAACAGTTTTCCTTGTTTATTTACAGTGTAGTTATCCAACAGTTTTCCTTGTTTATTTGCAGTGTAGTAATCCAACAGTTTTTCTTGTTTATTTGCAGTGTAGTAATCCAACAGTTTTCATTGTTTATTTACAGTGTAGTTATCCAACAGTTTTCCTTGTTTATTTGCAGTGTAGTAATCCAACAGTTTTCGTTGTTTATTTACAGTGTAGTTATCCAACAGTTTTCCTTGTTTATTTACAGTGTAGTTATCCAACAGTTTTCCTTGTTTATTTGCAGTGTAGTAATCCAACAGTTTTTCTTGTTTATTTGCAGTGTAGTAATCCAACAGTTTTCCTTGTTTATTTACAGTGTAGTTATCCAACAGTTTTCCTTGTTTATTTGCAGTGTAGTAATCCAACAGTTTCTCTTATTTATTTACTGTGTAGTCATCCAGCAGTTTTATGTGCTTATTTACAGTGTAGTTATCCGACACTATTCCTTATTTATTTACAGTGTAGTTATCCAACCGTTTTCCTTGTTTATTCACAGTCTATAGAGCTGTTATTATCCACTATGTTACTTATTCCGCATTAAGTCAATTTAAATCAGCCTAAACAAGGTTTGTATTTCCATTTCTATTGCACTTTCTTGATCTTCTGTAGCGACAGATTATACATATGATTGCTACTGATACTTACTTACCTTTGGAGCCTCTAAATATTGTTTTGCACTACTTAGATGTGTTGTTATAGAGTGTGAGTCGGAACCCAAGCTAATTTATTTTAAACCAAAATATAATAATGATTGGGTTTTCTATTGTTTTGGTCTTCTAGAACGTGATTAAGTAAATTCTACACCATCTGTAAACGTTAATAACACATATTTCACTTTCGTTGGACTTCTTAAAATATTTCCTTAATATATATAATCGCCAAAAACGATAAAAGTATTGTTTTTGGTTTTGGCCATGATATTTGTTACATGTTGGCTTAATACAGAAGCACAGAGACAATAAATGTATTGTTTACGTTTAATCACACTTCCATACATACATAGACACACACACACGGGCACGCACACATACATACATACATATATGTACCGCTCCAGTGGCCTAGTGGTTAGAGCGTCCGCCTCGGATGCGGAATTTCGCGCGTTCGAAACCCTGCCGAGTCATACCAAAGACTAATAAAATCGGTACTAACAACTGCCTCGCTAGGCGCTCAGCATTAGGAGGTTAGTGTTAGGATTGGTCGGCCTGGTGTCAGGATAATGTGACTGAGTGGGACATCGTGCTACACGCCTGCGGCATGATGTCCCAGTGCTAGACATCCCTATAAACAGCTACACTGTAGACAACGTAGCAATGTGACTCAAACAGTGCTCAAGTTCCAAAATCCAAATCCCGTACATATATGCTTACATACAAATATACATACATACATTGCATCCAACGTGCTGGAATCTTTGGTTTGCTGAGTAAGGCGTTGTTTCTTTTTCTATCACAGCTAGCTTTGAACATACTTTTAGCTTATCCAGTCATGTGAACAAATAAGCACTCTCTCTCTCTCTCTCTCTCTCTCTCTCTCTCTCTCTGTGTGTGTGTAGAACCATGTCATGTTAAACTCGTGAAATAATTATGTCACTGTTCTGCATTGTATTAAATTCGATACATGATTGCCTTGTAGAACTGAATCTAATACCAAATATTCGTATTCTAATATTCCTTGAATATATTCGAATAATATTTGAATATTCGTTGACTTTCATAAAGCTATATAATCCATTCTCTCATATTTGTGAAGTTTGGTATCTCTTGACATCCCCGACAAACTTGGTTAAAAAACATCCAACGCAGTCTTCTCAATATGACTCTTGTCTTGACTATTTTGAGGGGATTCAGACTATTTTGAGGGGATTCAGACTATTTTGAGGGGATTCAGACTATTTTGAGGGGATTCAGACTAAACGACTGCAGGTGTCTTCCCCTGTTATCTTCCAACTCGCTATGCTCAAAATCAGGCATCCTGCTAGCTCTCGTCAACAGTCAATCTTTCTGATCTTTCGTAAAATACATACATTTTGAAATTGGTATTCCGTTTTTTTCTCATTCTTATGTCCCTTTCATAGTACGTTTGAAGGTCAACAATTAACTTGATTTGTAGACGCTTTAATTCAAAAGGCAGACCTGAATCGCGACGAATCCGTCCTATTCATATTACATCTCATGGCATGAATTCGTGCATACGGAATTGGAGTTAAAAGATGTTTCTATTATCACAATATTTTTCATTTTACGTTGATTTCATGGATGTGCGTTTGACATATAAATCAGATATAAAGTATGAAAGTTATAGAAATGTGACCAATGGAATAAAGATAAATTTGGATATGTTTATTGATACAATTTACGTTTTTAATTTCAATATGATAGACCCTCTTTTGTACCATATTCAAATTACTGTATACGTGCTATTATTTCCACATCACGCGAATGATATCGATAGTCCTGTTAATCATAAAGTCAATTTAATTGTACTTGTCCCACATATTGAGGATTCAAGCTATGCAATCCAGTCGAGCTGTAATGATTTTGGTGCAAGTAATATTGAGAATTTAGAAATATTGTATAATCTGGATCATAAACTTTCACATCTGCGTCTACAAGAAAAGAAATTACCTAAAACAGCTATTATTATAACAATAGCCGCTTGTTTCCAGATGTTTCATGAACAAATCAAATCTACCGTAACATTGAAATTGTAGATACTAAATCTATGAAACAGCATCCGTACAGGATGATCTCTCTCAAGAAAGAATTCATAGAACGAAGTAAACCTGTCTGGAGTTCTTATGTCGAACAAATAAATAATACTTTCGGCATGTGCACCGACTATAGAAAAGTGAACAGTGTGACCAAAATAGAATTGTTTCCATTGCCAAGAATCGATGACCAAATCAGAAATACAATATATTTAATCAATTTTGCAAGGATTCTGACAACTTTCACATACGGAAAGGGCAAAGGAAATTTCCACATTCTACTCAAGATAGCCTTTATCAATATAAAGTGATGCTGCTTGGGATGAAAGGTTCGCCTCGTACTTTGTAACGTTTAATGAACATGATTATATCTGGTTTAGATAATTATGACCCTTACATATTTGACGTCGTCATTTACAATGACACATGGAAGGATCATATGGAAACCATTCAGAAATTCTTTGATCGACTCAGTGATACACATTTTGACAATTCGTTTAGGCAAAAATTAGATTTGCCATGCTTGTGGTTTATTTCTAAAGCATATCTTGGGACATGATCAAGTTAAACCTATAGAAGTTGCGATCAAGGCTACTTCTGAAGTCCTTGTGCCTTTCGGTAAAAAGCAGCTGATACAATTGTTGCGTACGACTGGATATATCGAAAACTTCTCTTCAATTTTTTTCCGTAATTTCTGAAACCCTGACCAACCATTTCAGTAAGAAAACGAAGTTTCAGTGGTTAGAAAAATTTCAGGAGGCTTTTTATAAGTTAAAGGTCATACTTAAGAGCGCAACCAGTTTTTTCAGTGCCAGATTTTAGTCATTCATTTAAAATGTATGCTGATGCAAGTGATGTTGGGGTTGGTTGAGTATTGATTCAAGGAGACAAAACTGGTGTAGATCAACCTGCGTGCAATTTTTCTGAAGATTTTAATAAGCACCAGAAAAGTTAGTCCACAATCGAGAAGTAATGTTTTACTTTGATACTGGCTTTGAAACACTTTGAGGTGTCCTTTTCCTTTTATTGTATTCAGTGATCACAACACCCTAATTTTTATTAGCAAGATGAAAAACGAGAAATCAGAGATTATTAAGGTGGAGTTGATGTTGCAGGAATACAATATTTAATTCGGGCACATCAAGAGTAACACTAATCTAATTGGAGATGCACTATCACTTCCATCGAGGTATTATTTTGTTTCATTTTGTCGCACTCATAATACTATATTTTACGTAATTTTTAATCACTTGCACATTTGACAAAGATTTTTATTTAAGAAAAGCTTTACTGAATAAGTCTATCTTTTTGAGGGGAGTTGTTATGTATATATAATTTGTATTATTGTTGGTTTTTCTTAATGATTATATGTAATGTATATCTCACTTTTGTGCAAAATCAAGGTCATCAGGTATCTGACCAGTAACATTGATTTTGTAAGAACATAATATATAGCTTGTATTTCTCGACGGGTATAGATTAAGTATTAAGATCATTATCAACAGAGGTAAATATGCTTATTTGAATCTGAGTTTATGATATGGTTTTTCACTTAGAAATTCCTAAACTTGTTGGCAACTTTAAATGATTTATAAAGGACTTACATCCTGGCTCTCTTATTGCGTCTTAGAATTTTATATAATGTAGTTTACTTCAAACGTTATTCATTCGTACCTCGACATCTGGAGCTGAATCAGTCTTAAGGTTTGTGTTCAGGTTTTAATTTGGATGGAACTGAATTGGAACTTAAGACTGCTTGGTATTTAATTGATGGTACTTTATGTTCTCTTTACACTTTCACTTTGTATTCTAAGGAAAATAAATTTTTAGAATTTTACAGAACTTCTAAAATGTCAAAATAGCAATGCCATTATTTTAACCTGTATTAAAAGATCTTTAGAATATTTTGCTGCATAAGTTGTGTACTCAGTTTGTTCTACCTCTTGAGAGACTCATTGGAAACAAATCTTGAGTTGTAATCGAATATTTAGAGAACAAAATTTTCAATCATTTTCTGACGACGACAGAATTGAAAAACGGTTCCTAAAGCCATAAAAAGTTATATTGTTGCCGTCGTAAACATTTTATTCGTGTAAATTGCGATTAAGGTAATCTTTATTTCCTTTTGTTATACTAATGTCTAAGTAATGTGTTCTAACGTTTAAGTTTCTTAGTCAAAAGCATTTTATAGGCATATCTTTTCTCTCACTTGTTATGGCATTGATTTATTGGTATATGTCTTTATTTTAATTCTTTCTTAACAATGATATGTTTCAAAACAGACTTAATTATTCCAACTAATTTAACTAGAATTACACACTCATACACACAGTGTTACTGTTTATCTTGTAACGTAGCTTGTCTGATATATATTTTATGCAATCAGATAATGGACATGTACTTAATTTCGCGTTGTCTGTTATGTATTTCTATATTTTCCGTTTAGTATGTGACCATAATTATAAACTGTACCGTTCATTTCTAAACGACTAACTTTTATCTATTATCGTGCATTGGACATTTAGGAAATATTCGTAAACATGTTTATATGACCTTTTCTTCTTAGAATGTTCTAGAAAAAGCACTTGTTATGACATTGATAAGAAAATGACCCAGACCCATGACATCTTATTGTGTCTTAGTTTTTTGTATAAGGTTTGTGATCAACATAATTCTTTTCCCATCTTAACTTCAGTGTTTGTGAAATCAATTTTATTGGTGTTCAATTATAATTTGAGAGGAATTATTTATTTAAATTATTCAATGGTATTACAAAGTGCGCATTTAATCTTGTACTAAAACACTATTTTGGGATTATTGTGAATTCAATCAAAGAAATTCTGGATCATATCATTGTGGAACAGCAAGCATGTTCAAGACTTGGAATCTTTGGAATATTCTATACATTTTGATTTGTGGTAGAACTTTAGGATTATTTGGGATTTATTTCACAATAATATGACTTCCTCTAAAACAAATTTTATATAAACTAATGAATTAAATTATTTTCTGCATTCTACGACACTTATTGGTTTTGCTTTTTATGTTACTTATTTTTAAGACCATTGTTACGTATCGGCTCGTTCAAAGTAACACAAAGAAAGTGAAGACAACAAGCTTTGTAAATTTTAACAAAAATAATTTCCCTAGAAAACACGGAGAAAAGGTAAATATGTGAAACAAGACTTACGATTTAAGAAGAAGATCCAAAAATTTGTTCTAAATTTGTGAAAACACATAAGTTCTGTGAATAAACAGTTCTAAATTGATACAGTCTGAATCTCAGTTCCGTTCCAAGATGGCGGATGATGACGTCAGACGAAGGCTAACACAAAATGTCCAGAATTTCCTCTGTGAATCACAATTTGTATTGTTCTGCTCCAATTTAGAAATAATTTCAACAAATGTCTTTGTCCAAAGCCAGTAGGGTTGTTCTCCAGGGAAAATAATTATTTAGAAAGTAGATGAAGTACAGCTACCACCACTAACAATACACATGTTGTTCCTCATACGTACGAATGAACAACTCTTTCCAGCACAGGAATACCTTTTCCTTAAGGTATTAGAAACTCTACAAGATGTTATGATGTGACTCTCAACTATGACTGACTACGACTGAAAAATTTCTTACAGGTAACTGAGCATTTAAAACAAGCTAATACGTCATTTCATGTACACATGCACGGAACACACGTGTGATTTCGAAATCACACCTGGGCATTACAAAGCGTAAACAAGTATACTTAGTAATGACGTAGTCACAGCCAATCATTTACACAGCTTTTCCCGACTGTTTACCTGCAACGACAAACTATCATACAAAACTCGTGCTTACACGAGTCACATTTACGTTTGAAATAAATACGATGTTTCTAACAAACTATTAGACCCATGCAAACATAATCATCATAATAATAATAATTACATTTAATGATGTTGTTGTTGTTGTTGTTGTTGTTGTTATAGGGTTTAACGCCATTTTTCAGCACAAGATAGGCTATACATGGCGGCCAGTATTAATGGTGGAGGAAGAGCCCTGGCAAACTCCGGGAAGAACCACCGACCCACGAGAAGCTACTGGCAGGCTTTCTCACGTACCCACGTTAGCCGAGCCTGGACTCGAACTCACGCAGACAGAGGTGAGATGGCAGTGATCCGTAACGGTCAGCGGTTTAGACCACTCGGCCACTCGGGGCCCCCATTTAATGATGTAAAAGTAAAATAAAAATGAAACAAAGAATTAGAAGAATTTAAATTTTAACACACATGTAATTTAACTACAGGGTCGTAACACCATAGATTCGTAACATTTCATGCAACCCCGATTATATGATATATTCACGGAGCAATGCTTATAAGTTCACCTCGACATAATTAGCAGGCAAAAGTTCAGTGCAAAAACACCATTGAATCATCATTGTCTCAAATTTTGTGTGTACTGATGAACGACTGCAAATTTAAGATCGTTGAATTTGTTGTAGAACCCATTTTTTAAAAAAAGGCAAAGGATCTAATAATAGTTGTCCTATTGGGTAGATGATTTATGTTTTACAATTTTTGTGTTTGCTTCGGTTTGTTTTCAAAACGTTGCTGTTGAAACTCACATGATCGCTCTTCAACAATGCAAAATGTTCGTTTGATCTTTTCTAGATTTCAGTGCCGTCACTCATCATTACCTGAAAAATTCAAAGGGATAACACGTTTGGTTTTACTATTGGTGCTGGGAAGGTAGCAGGTGCTTTTAATGCTGTTCTTGGAAATGCCTAGAGTAATCAAAGACTTACTCAATGAGGAATAATAATTTCTGGAATCAGTCTAAGATATTTCCTGACTGGGAAATTTTCCATCCTCTCTAAGGGAATATTTCTTGTTATACATTTTCACTGGAATTAGTATTAACGCAGTTCTGTAACTACTTTTCGGTCATAAGATCCCAAAACGTATCAAATAGAAACTAGGTGTACATTACAGATTTCCTGTGCTTGTTAGGTGGTATAGATCTTGTGAGTCTGTCTTTTTTTTCTCATGTCATCGTAAACCCAATCTTACAGAAATAACACGTGCTAAATTAGGTTTTGTAAAACAAACTATTTAATAAATATAGTTACCAGTCACTTATCAAGGTCATGACCTTGTCTCTTTAGTTTCATTCAGTCAGTAATGTATTGACTGATATAAAGAACACAAAATAACAGATAGCGAAAATAACATTACGTTTAATATATACATATTCATACTTGCACATAATACTTGTTACACTTTTATCCGCTGTTTGTGATTGCAAGATGTAAAATTATAGGTTTTAAGATTTTTCAACAATAAAACAATGTTTAAAATGCCGTACAGTTACCTTGTAAATGCTATGTAATTTCCATGTAATTGCTGTGTAAATGATACGTAATTGCCATGTAATTGCTATGTAAATACTATGCAATTGCCATGTAATTCCTATGTAATTGTTATATAATTGCCATGAAATTGCTATGTGAATGCTATGTGATTGACATGTAATTGCTATGTAAGTGCTATGTAATCGCCAATCAAATGCCTATTGTTACGTGTAGGCTCGTACAAATATAACAAGTGAAAAGAGTGAAGCCAACAAGCTTTGTACATTTTCACAAAATAATTTATTTCCCTAGAAAACAATGTAAAAATTGGAAATAGGACTTACGGTTTGTGAATATAATCCAAAGTTTAATTCTAAGATTGAAAAATACAAGTCCTATCACTAAACAGCTCTAATAAAATCCGGATTCGAATCTCGATGAAATTCCAATATGGAGGCGATGACGTCAGATGAGACCGTTGTACTGGTGGCAACAGATCCTCAATTGAATCACAGTTTATAATGTTTCCGTATTGAAGTCCAGAATAGATTTCCACTGAATTTCTGTGTCCCAGAACGTTTTATAAAAAAGTACACTTGTTTTGTCTTCTAGAGAATAAATTATCAAATCCAAAAAACAGATGAAAAACAAAATGGCAACAACAATTAGAAACACATAATTCCCTCAAGGTGTTAAGAACGACTAACTGAAAAGCTCTCAGAATGGGTATTAAACCCAACTAAAACATCATCCCATTCTCGCGTGATAGGTAACATGGTCTCTTAACACTTGAACAACGCAATAGAAAAAACGAAATTTGTCACGTAGCTAGAATAGCCCTATCTAAGGACTAAATTCTCACACTGAAAATATATACAAATCAAACATTGTTTATTCAGACTAACACGTAGGCCGAAATGACCTTGGCAATAGCCAATCGTTTTCGCGTAGTGTTTACAAACTCTATGTACCAGAATGAGCTAAAAATAGTACTAATGTAATAGCTTTACCGTTCTAAATAAACTGAATTCACTGGAAACAATATCGATTCCCGTGAAAATAATCAATACAATAAAATGTAATGAAACAAAAATTAAAATATGAAAAAAAATTTAAAACTAGCACCCAAGCAATTTAATTACATATACGTAAAACTATCCTATTTCGACCCTCATCTCTAGCTGATGTATCGTAAAGTCAGTTTAAATCTTATGAACAAAGCTGTAATTATATCTACTCGAGGTCATAAGTTACTTTAAGAATTATAGACATTAATGGACATCTATCTTAGGGAATATAAAACTTACGGTAAGCGTTATATCTTTTTCTTTTTCGTGATGGACTTTATGTGAATTTACCATTTATATTCTCCTCGAAATCTGAATGTATTGGGCAAGAACTAATGATCAGCCTAAGGTGTTTTATCCTTTGCTGGATATTCGTGTTAAACTTAAACAAAAAAGCTGTCAAAATATGTTGGCAATTTTCAGTCTGACATGTACATGTTAGCATAAAATAGCTTCTCAATTTTATTTTTCCGGATATAAATCTTTCTTAAAGAGATTATTCATTGGGCTTTCTGTTTTGAAACATGCATTTTCGGTTACTAATGCCGTTCCTAAATTTCCAAAGAGATTTATTGCATTGACCCAATTTTATTTTTCGGATTTCTTCAAGCCATGAGCACTGTAAATCTTTATTTTGCTTATGCAATTTCAGTAATGTCAACAAGTTACTTAGAACTGTATGCATTATCTTAAGACAAGATATCGGGTATTTGCGGAATATTAAATTGTGTTTTGCTTGATCATAATAATAATAAGAGTGGTCTTTGTGTTTTAATACTAATAGTGGGGATGCAAATTGTTTTGTGTTGTCAAATTTGATCGTAAGTGTAGCCTTCTGTGTTTTTATAGGAGCAATAGTGATGCAGGCTGTTTTGGTTCATGATATTTGATCGTAAGTGTAGCATTCTGTATTTTGATAGGAACACTGGAGATAATGTCTGTCGTATTTTATCGTATTTAAGAGTAAGGGGAATGGGGGCCTTCTGTGTTTTGAAAGGAACCATAGAGATAAAGAATCCTCATATTTTTGGGTGGTAATGTTGCATCAACTTCTTATTTACGTCCGTAGATTTGCGATGGATATTCCCTTTTCGGAAATGTATAATAAGTGGATATATTTAAATTTTATACCGATCGACTGCGAATGAAATGTGACACACATGGGATTAAACAAACTAAATCTCTCCATTTTAATCAGGAAAATACTTGTACAATTACGTCTATATGTTTCCAGGTTTCAGCTTCCTCCCAAAACTTTTGATAGTAGCAGTTTAAATTTTATATGGCATTGACAAGGGTAACGAAACTATAACATAATTACGCTTCTAATAAAATGGTAGCACTTGTAACAATACCTCTTATGGGAACGAAAAGGTTGTTCTCTGAATATTATTCCAATCGACTGAGTCAAAAAGCAGTTGCAGTAAATTTATGCATATAGATCATTTGTATGATTTTGCACAGTCTTTATCTGAATACCAGCAGTTTCTCAACGATAACAGAGACAAATTTATCTGCAATCAACAGCTACTGTGATTGCAGATGGCATGCCTTTGAAACAAAGTACACGTTTCCAAAATATCAAGCTGAAATTACTACGACAAATAAAACAATTCTTCACTTAAGTGGATATTATTGTAAATATTGTGAAATTACTGCAGCGAGATGGTACTTCGTAGAACACCACTGAATCGTGACATACAATTATATTCGGTAACTCATATCTTATGCCCACATGAACTAATTTAACGTTTGAAAAATTCTGAATTAAATATCTCCTAGGTTTGCATAAAATAATTTAACGCTAGAAAAATTTAGAATTGTATCTGTAATATGACATCACCGATTCATTGAACTATTTCACACTAATGATTAGAATGTTTCCAATTTCATAACCCGCATTCCACTCCTAGCAGTATAGGAATGTTGGTGGCAAACAACGTATTCCTTGGTTTTAATCTCCTCGGATATGTCCTTGAGTTAGAATTCACTGCATAACTAAAGCTTACTGCTTATTGTGGATTATGCCCAACCATCACAACCACCACTATCCCAGTCCAGATAACGTTACTCCCACCAAAGAGAGAAATCACATTTTTAATCTCGAACTCGAAAAGGTGCAAGACCAAAAGAATAATATTGAACATGTAATACCTGCCCAAGCAGATCTAATTGCCATGGTAAATGTATTGAGCTTTTTATCAAAATGTATTGCTCACATAACACAAATAACTTTCAAAACGAGGCTGCCAACATCACAGGCTGAACAGGATGCATATTTCTGAAATAAATTAGATCTTGATAACGTGCTCCTTAATCTTACTAGTGTGCAGCACGAGCATGCGCAGTAGCTATCGCCCTCTCCTTGCTATTTACAAAAGAGATTAAACTTTCGGACGTATGAATAAGATTAAGTGTTAGATGAGAACTGTGATCTGATTGACCTTTCCGTTGATATCGTTTGGATGCGGAGATGATGGTTATTAGGGCAACAATGACATAAAAAAATCTGGTTTCCTAGTTTGAGCTTAATTTCTACCATGCTGTGTAAGTTTTCACTGTTTACAAAACATTCTAACAACTTAAGAAATACAATATAATTGGATCAATTGTCAGCATTTTGCTGCATAAAATCCACTACAAACTGTCAAACGTTTGATAATGTTGAAGCGCCTAACTATCTGTGTGACGTGCTGCCACAAATCTGTAATGCAGTGTCACCAAAGTATTACACTGCACTGCAAATTTACCAAACAGGCGTCATAATCGGGATTGCAGTCTTGTGAATGAGTGTTTGATGACAAATGTCTGTTTCACAGGCTGTGCTAATGCATCGCCAGGAAACCCCAGTTTTCAACAGAAAAACAATTTTGTCTTAAAATAATCAAGTCAAAAACTGTTCTCCCTGATGAAGCAAGCAAAAGTTTGAAAAGATGTTTTTCATCAGCTTTCCGAGGTGGGAATTCCAACAAATAGCTTGCGATGTGAGCATTAAAACAGATAACTTAACGCATTATGCAATATCATTACAATATAATATAGGCTCAGCAATAGCATTAGTATTATCATTTTATCAATATGACTTCTCCTACAGAAAAAATAAGCACATTTATCATTCATGCTTGACCTTTTTGCATAAATTAATGATATCGCCAAATTTTGCACATGGGATATCCCGCAAATTAAACAAATTGGTATATATTTAATTATCACTTATAAGACCTGCTGAAAATTAACCAATCACACTTACTTATTTACTTACTCACTCACATCCTTTCTTACTAACGCTTACTTACCTGCTTACTTACTCATTTACTCACTAGCTTAGGTATTTACTACAAACTCACTTATTCATGTCCTACTTTCTTACTTGCTGATGTTACCACCACCTGTGACCATGCATGACACGGAAGACGTCAAGTGAAATATTATATACTTTACAACCTTAAGTCTTCTTTTTATTGCCACTAATAAATAAACTTAAAAACAAGAAATTATGATTATTATAACAGACCAGTAATGTGTTATCTAATACACATTACGCTATTCATTACATGTGTCTCTTGTGTTCGTTATTACATTTTTGTGATCTTTTATATTGAAAAATTCAAAGTAAATTCAGGACATGTAAAATATGATTTTTTCCCCTACTTTTCAGCTTTAAGTTGTAAACAAACTGTCGTCTGTTTTAACACACTAAACATTACCAAAAGTCCAGATTTGTTTGTTTAAAATAGGTGAAAGATTAGATTCTGAGATAGAAATACAGGTGAAGGGTTAAATCCATAGGATATGAAAGATTTATGAAGGTGTATGCTTTTAAGGAATGCATATTTTACTAACCACCTTATCAGTTTAATCGCCTTATCTTCATTGATACCACACATGGTAAAATTTTTTAAGTTTGTAATTTAGTTTCAAAAAATCTCATTTCAAGAAAATTAAGTTAAATTGTGTCATATAACTAAAGAGGTAAGGGAGTGTAGATACAAAAACAAATTTGATAAGTACATGGGTTCCATTTTATTAATTGCATTAAATAGCAATAGTTGTTCAAAATAATACTTATTATATAGTTTTATATGTAAACTTTTTTTCTCGTGTCTCAAAGTGAAATTAATCAATATCGTAGGTGTCATGACCTGGACGCTTGAAAACGTTTCTATTTCGGTAGCAGAAGAAGCTTAAAACGAGTCTAATGGGCGGGGTGCACCATGGGAAGATGTACAGAGATTCTCTTCAGTGAGGTTGATCACATTCGCAATGGTTCTCCGTATCAACATCTCTATTATAAACTTATCAATAGGATATATGGTTCGTTTAAATTGTTAAGTGATCGAACTTATTTTTCAAAGATTATACCAGATTTTTTCATTATAAAGGCAAAATGTTGTACCAGTCATTTATATTTACTCTGTGACACTTGAAAAGGCAAAGAACCAAACCGCTTATATTCCCATCTCTTCTTTCGTCTGCCTCGTTTTCTCTTTCCTCTCACTGTGACAGGCCAGATGAGCGTGTGACGTGACCATACCAGCTTAGTTTCATTTCCTGAGTAGAGTTGATCTTCACATAGTAAATTGCACAATGCTTTCTAATGCGCACCATCTCATTATAGACGTGGTCTAAATATCAAATGGTTAGGATCTTTCGATAACATCGCATCTCTAAGGAATGGATTCTTCTCTCTAGTTCTGCCTTCGGGATTCATGTCTCACATACAAAAAGAAATATGGACGTGATAAGGGTGC
>JAECUM010041897.1:0-21328 GCA_016617855.1 Megalonaias nervosa
TGTGCTCCTTCAGGAAGCCTGTCAAGACGGCAGATATATGCGCCAGTACGGTGTCCTGCAGCAAATGGAATCGCTGGAGTTCCTTTGCTTGGACCGGACCTTCGGTAGTATTCCTTAACATTTGGCAGCACTTAAAAATGTCCATTGGCATTATTCGAGTCAGGCACATGTAACTGGAAGACCAGGCTCTGTGACTCGAAAATTAATGGATAATAAATGCTCTTGACAGTTTAACTATGTCGAGCAACTGTGGTCTCTGCTCTTTTTCTCGAACTGCATCACTTTTATTGTGGGGGAAAAAACACGCCGATGAAAATATGGCGACCGTGTTTTGTTAGCAAATTAAAGTTTGTTTTTTCTTGTATTTTTTTAAACGTGAACAAGATGACAGTACTAGAGCCTCTGGCGAAGATCAGGTTAGATATTATAAATTGGTGAATGAAATGACTAAGTTTTGTGCACCTTTTAATCTGTTGTGTTGGGGGTGGTGGTGGGGGTAGGGACGATGGTATGCATAATACTATATTTTTATTCCATGCATACCATAATTGCTTACTGTTCTCAAAATATTTGAATGGTCTTTATTTACTCTTTTATTTTATAGGTAATTTTCTTGTACACAATAACAGTAATATATTACTTGAGTAGTAATTCATCAGATGTTTTGTATACGTTGTACAGAATTTTAACTTCTTTGATTTCATATTTTATTTTGTTGTACATATTTATTTGGAAGGCTTTATCTTCCTAATTTGTTTTGTGCAATTCGAGTTTCAATTTTTTTAACTTGACATTTTATTGGCACTACATAGAAATCGTTGTGCTGGGGTGCCATAGAATAATAACATCATGCATACATATTGAATTGTAACTCTGCTTGGACTGAAAGAGTACCATTTCGAGAAGAAAAGAGAGAGAGAGAGAGAGAGAGAGAGAGAGAGAGAGAGAACGTCAAATCAGAAAGATGATTTGCGGTTTATGAAATGGCAACCTTGTAAATGTAAGTACTGTCAACCGAGTGAACTGATGTTTCATCGAATGGGTGAAATACTGGATCCTACGCGATTAGCGAGATGGTATAAAGTAGTTCTTGTACAGTTTTCAGTAACAACGCCATGGTATTAAGAAGTCGCTACATATATAGAAATAAAGGATAGTAATAAGCTTAGAAGATGTATTTATTTGGATATGAAATTTGATTGCACGGTGATAAGCTTACAAGATTGACATGTTTGGATACGAAAGTTTCAGCTATTTATATATCCTTCGCAGTCTTCAATCTTGAGTTCTTAAATTAGAATTTTATACAGGTGTACAAAATTTAACTATCTAATATCTTGATCATCACAATTTACAGTCATGAACGAAAATTACACTTGTAATCTTACATGTAGAATCCAAATTTTCATGATACAAACACTTCAAGAACTATTACTTTAAAGTAATGAAGAATTGCGTCATATGCAACACGGATTAATAAAAAACGAACACAGGACAAATATCACTGTCATGGATGACAAAGTCTCTTATTGATATATATCAAAGGGAATAGTTATTCAGCCACTAATTATGATCTGTAACATACGAGATGGAAAGTGAAATTAAACGCAGGTCCGTTTCTATATGTACTAAAATATGAAAAGATTTTTTTTCTGGCGCAAATCAGGTGTTATCTTAATTTAAAAACGAGGTATTAGCAAGCAATGTTTCGCATGAAAACTAATCTGTTAAGTTAATAAATGTATACATCAGTTCTGTTGTGAAGTTAATACATGTATACACCTGTTCTGTTGTGAAGTTAATACATGTATACACCTGTTCGATGCACTAATCAGGATCAGACATATGACAAAGTGGTTTCTTGTACAAAAATAATTGGTTTCAACGAATTGTTTGCCTGCATTCAAGCTTATAGTGTTCCAGGTGACTAAACGTTATACTGCCTCAATGAAGTAATTAATTTCGATGATTTAAATCTAGGGGTCCCTGAAACATACATTGTATCTGCCTGGAGTTTGGTCACATAGACACACTGCTACATCTTTTTTTATTAGTGATATATTTTGTTTTGCGTTTCTTTGTCACGAAAGGTTACTCCTTTAAACACCTGGTACAATGAAATGTCGTCAGGTATTCTGTTACAATTGTGTCCTTTTCTCAAGTGAATGATACTAGCTTCCTTTTGGAATTATGTAATTTTCATTTTGTTGATTATTTATTCAGTATGTTATCACTTTATGGACATCATTATCCGAACTTTTGTAACAACACTTTCTTATCTAACTACGGTATCGTTAACATTTTCTCCTCGATGGCAGAGAAAATTAAAAACACAAGGGGAACTTGCTTTTGCATCACTCACAAGTGAAAAGCTAAACTTTTCTTGACATAATAATTTATCATGATGTACGAGATTATGTTTGCTAACTTATATATATATATATATATATATATATATATATATATATATATAGTATATATATATATATATATATATATATATATATATATATATATATATATCGGCTGCTTCAGTGACAATAATATTTGGGAAAATAGTAAATAAAAGGACTGTTGAAAGTGGAAGGTGTCTTGGCGAGAAGAAAGAAGAGAACATGCAAATTTAAAAGTTTGGAAGGAACAGTCATAATAAATAAACTTACGCAGTGCTAAAAATGTCAAATTCTTAAAAATGTCTTGATTTGAATGTGTACAGTTTTACATCGTTAAAAAGAAGGAGCTAAATGGTATGACGCTATTATTTGTTATTTATGTAGCTTTGCCAAATGAAGATATACCGTATATACTCGCGTATATGTAAAATCTAACTGTTAATTTCGTAAGGGTCGTCTTATCCGGGTCTTTGTAGTTTGTTAGGAGCAATCCGTAAACACACTAAAATATACCCGAATCTACCAGACATTATTCGACGGAAGATCAGGGTATATTTAGTTAGCAGTTAAGTCTGACCTATAACTAAATATATACGGTACAGTCCTATAAGCAAATGCATACGGTTCTTTAATTGAATTAGTGTTGTATCCCTTGGCAATTCTACTCTTAAGAGGTAAATATTAGTTTTGGCGATGATATATTGGACAACTGCAGCCAAACCGACATGTGCAGATTGATAGCATATAAGTCAGAGAAGATCCGAAAAGGAAATTCAAATTCGTAGAGCTGATAACGGATTTGTATAGAAGAGGCATTTCTTCCAGACCACTGTATTTGAATCTAGCAACCATAAAACTAGATAATATTGTAAATAAACTTACACTGTGAACACAGACTAAGACTGCAAACATGGACCATGATTTGACGAAGCACATATTGGGACTGCAAAATAGGACCATTATTTGACGGAGCACAGATTGGGACTGCAAAATAGGACCATGATTTGACGGAGCACAGATTAAGACTGCAAAATAGGACCATTATTTGAAAGAGCAAAATATTTTCATTACTCCAAGCATAAAATTGGCAAGAGAGAGTCATTTATCATAAATAAAGACGTGCCAAGTTGGTCTAAAATTATATTTGGTTCAAGCTACACGCAACGGTTATTTTGCTTAAAAGAGGATTTTTTTCTAGTCAATATGCTATTATACATACCATAGGACTTTTTAGTCCATATGCTATTATACTTACTATATGGCTTCCTCTAGTCAATATGATATTATGCTTACAGATGTATAATGTTATAATTGATATGCTATTATGCTTACAAATGAATTTGTCAGTTTCGCCGATGATGTTCATGACAGTTGAGCTAGAAAGAGTATTGAAATTGGAGTGTCTCGCTTGTTCAGAACGGTATTTACTGTGGCTGACGCATTTTTATTTTGTTCCCTACACAGACTATTATAACTTTGTGCATTTATACTGAATCAAGAATTTGTGCTCAGATTGTGTACAGAGTCTTGGTTAAAAGGTATTCCATTGGTTGAGAATGAGTCTCAAATGTTAGGTTATTTATTTGAAGGTGCACCATTAGTTGAAAATGGTCCTATAATTTTCATTTGTAAAATTATGTACATGCCTATTCAAAATAAAGGCAACATTGAATTAATAATATTGTTGTTGCACCTCCGAAATAATAACCGAAATCTTATTGCAATGTTCCCTTTCCCTTCGAAAGTATGGACTGAACGCCAAAGACACAGAAGCACGGACAAAACGCCAACAACTCTCAATAGCTTGGACAGAACGGCAGCAACTGTACAAAACTTGGATAGAACGCACATAACACTTCAAACCTTGGACAGAACGTAAGCAGCTCTCGAAAGCAATGGACAGAACACTCAAAAGCTTACAAAAATATTGTACTGAGTAGAGTAAAAATGACGCCTACATTCTTTGTGTTTATTATACGTGATGTTAGTGAGCATCATGATTTAATTTGGCATACAAATTATTTATTATACGTGATATTAATGAGAATCGCGATATAAGATAACATGCACTGTGTTTTTATACATGATATTTGTGTGAATCGTGATCTAGACCTCATAGCTCAAATGCAATCGTCTACTATTGTATCTCTCCTTCATAATGCACTTTTACAAATGATGAGAGTATCGGCGTTATCTGTACAAACTAATACAATTAACCTGTTGATATCGAGGTTATCTGTACAAACTAATACGATTAACCTATTGATATCAAGGTTATCGGTACAAACTAATACGATTAACCTATTGATTATGGTACACGGAACTGTTACAGAAATATGGTTTGTCACATACGTCCCCAACAGAAATACAAAAATTGCGTTATTATGAATTATGAAGAGATGGAGAATAGCCACTCCATCATCTCTGCATCCAATTGGATAGGTGTATCTCATGATTTTTCGGTTTACTTCTTCTCTGGATATGGGGTCTAAAACAACTTCTAAATGTACTGAAATTAACGATAATTTCATTAATTTTTATGTTTATTCCAAAATATATTGAGGCGTATGCGCAATATTTTCCAATAGCCAACATAAACCCTGAAGCACTGAAAACATAGGTCATTTGTGTGGATGGCTTGCATATAGTGTATGGAAGAAGCCTGCAGATTCTGGAGTCGAAATATCAAAGGTATCGGCCAGTGTGACTGAAAGAAGAAAAATGATGTTTGCTTAAAAATGTCACTTTTTGACCATGTACCTTTCCCCGATCTTTGGTGGATGACTTGTACATATGGGATGAAAGAAAAGGTAAATGGTCAAGACCATTTTAACTTAAGGAAGAAAACATGTTATTGCATACTACATTTAATTATTGACCACTTATATTGACCAAAGCTTGTAAAGGGTTGCATTTAAAGTACGAAAAAGACCTATTGATTTTGAGGCGCAAGGTCAACGGACTGTGACTTAAACAAAACGTTTTGCAGAAATAAATTGTTCTAGCGTAAGATCCTTGAGTAAGCATTGTGGATGGCTTATACTTAGGTAGTAAAGACACCTTGAGGTTATGGGGTCTACATGGCAAAAGTGACGGTCACAGTAAGCCTAGTAAGAAAAAACATGGCTTTTGCACAGTTTTTATATCAAGATTGCTTACCTGGTGGAGACTAGGGAGCAGGAGAATATAATCAAATTTTAAAGACCTATTAGCAAGGAAGAAAACACACTTTTAAACATGATAGTCATATTTTCTCTTGAAGGGCAATTTATAATTAGGTAAGTATCTTACCCCGCCTCCAAGAATCAATACCCAAACTCACCTATTGCTATATGGTACGAAAAGCCACAGATGCAAATGCCATTTGAGTGTTTGTCTTTTCATGTCCAGCAAGTATTTACATAATTAATAGAATAGAGACTTCGATGGTTTACAGGCTGTCGCATAGGGACTTCAATAGTTTTTTAATCTATCACCCAGGGACCGTTGTCTGTTGCATTTATCAATCTGTGTTTTCGTGTTCAATAGGCGTTTATGTGATTACAAGGCAATTATCTCAATTGTTTCTATGTTATTGTTCAGGGGTTAAAATATACGAGTTGGGGTGGATAAATGCTACAAGCCATCACACTGAAACCCAACTCAGATTCATGTATCAAGCTGGATCACTGCTCACATTCCAAGCAATTACAATAAATCAAAGAACAAACTTTCAAATGTATATCCCCGTGTTTTCCTGTGTTTGTCCTTGCTCTCCATGTCTGAGTCTTATGTTTAGACTTCTCTGCATGGCTGAGTCCTAAGTATGGACTTCCTCTCCATGTATGAGGCCTATGTTTGGACTTCCTCTCCATGTCTGAGTCCTATGCTTGGACTTCCTCTCCATGTCTGAGTCCTATGATCGGCTTTCCTCTCGATGTCTGGGCCTCTGCGGTAGGTCTCTAAGGATAAGGACTATGCCATGTGCGTACGTGTAGTTGTCTTTTCATGCTGAGTAAGTATGTATGAGTTAAAACACTATGGACAAGTGAAAACCCCTAGGCATGGCCCTGGCGTCCCATTTTAACGTGTTGACACTTGGGTCATTGATCACACGTGCCAATTTTCAGATATATGAACAGAGAGAGAGAGAGAGAGAGAGAGAGAGAGAGAGAGAGAGAGAGAGAGAGAGAGAGAGAGAGAGAGAAATAAATCTCATCCAGCAAACACTTTTGATAACGAATAGGACGAGGAAAACTAGACTTGTTACCACTTTTTGCTTTCAGTTAGGTGACGAAGATGGTAAAAAAAATTCGCTTGACTTTTTTGCGACTTTGAACGCAAACTTGAAGATCGAGCATGGCTTGAAACTATGAAAATGGCTTGCGTATGTCATGACAATTCTTACAGTTTCATGAGATGTGTCTTTTCAAAACACTTATTTCCTACTCAGAGCTCTCACATCTTAAGTACTAACAATTTTACATAAATGGGATTCTCATCTTTTTCTCATGATGGCAGTTATAAATTCAGGCTCGTGTAATTTCTTGTATTGTTGATAATCCTTGCTCACTACACATTTGTAGAATGTCGTCGTACCAAACTGTTTGCTTCTGCTTACCCTTATACTGTTGTCCTAGCAAACGGTTTGCTTCTGCTTACCCGTATATTGTCGTCCTATCAAATAGTTGTGCTTCTACTTACCCGTATACTGTCATCCTATCAAATGGTTTGCTTTTACTTACCCGTATACTGTCGTCCTACCAAATGGTTGCAGTTGTTATGATACTTCGCGAATAACCGTTGATGATAATATACAATCATGTCGCTAAATGAAAGTTTTACAAGTAAAAAATGATAGGAAAGTGTCATAAGTTGGCTGGATGTGAACAGTTTGTTGTCAGTTTGAGCTTTTGAGATATTTTGTTTGTTTCTTATATAAAAATTGTGCATTAAAATGATATCGGTAATTTGTATGCGAATGAAAAAGTCAGTCGTTATTTTTTAAAAACCCGAAAACATTAATATGTTTGATAGGTTGAGAATTTTATTTTTAGTTTGTTATATTGGATTGTTTCTCATAAGTACATTTCTGCGTCGGAATACAGAAACCTCAATTGATGACTCAAGTAAATACGAAAGTTTCTTTATAATTCCTTTATTCCTGATTATTGGTAAAGCTTCCCACTGAGAATGCAGCTGATGCCTGGGCAATGTACATCACTACACCGTAGTACACAATCCCTACAATCACTGCAGCTACACACAGTGCGTGCACTTTTCCCTAGGATGTTTGTTTCAGCAACAGTGTTCAAAGGACTGGAAACTATCCTTCCGAATTTTGCTGAATATAAAATACCCAGTGTTGATCTATGTAATGGACCATGCGATTCAATTGTTGCTTTCATTAAAAATAAGGGTCAAGCATAGAACAGAAAAGATCTCACAAGCAATCACAGCTTGTTCGAATGTATATTGGTATGTGCACAGCCGGAAAGCTATTGGCAAGAAAAGTCCTGTAAGAAGTGTATACCGATGATTGAAAACCCAGAGATCTGTCAGGTTTAGAAAGAACAGATGTCTGATCCACTCTTTTTCCACGTATTGCTCTTGTTGTCTTTGTTTTGAACAGAACTGGAAAATGCATGCCAATATTTTATGTTATAAAAGTAATACAAGAGTGAGGACTGAATTCCATGCAATGATAGCTGATAAACTCGTGCACTATTTAACGGGGAATTATCAAATCAAGTTATGAAATAACTGAAACCATTCCAGAAGATTGGTACAGTACCAGAGTATATTATTGCACTAGTCGGTCAACTTTTTGTAGGGAAATCTGGTAAGCACCTTCGTTCTTTTTAAATCTATTTGAGTCCAACAAAAAGAATGTATCTATGTGATGAAAGTTTAATCCTCAATGACCTTAGAGAACTCTTTTAAAATAAGGACCAGTGTAGTCATCACAGAACAAATGACCCTGATCTGAGATTAAAACCTAGTTTGAGATTAATTCGAGTTTTGTCTGATTTGAGATTGCTTCGAGTTGTGTCTGATTTGAGATTAATCCTGTGTCTGATTTGGGATTAATCTCAGTTGTGTCTGACTTGAGATTAATTCTAGTTCTGTCTGATTTTAGATTAATTCTAGTTTTGTCATATTTAAGATTAATCCTAGCCGTGTCTGGAATGAGATTAATCCTAGTTGTGTCTGAGTTGAGATTAATCTCCGTTGTGCATGCATTAGGATTAATCCTACTTCTATCTGATTTAAGATTAATCCTAGATGTGTCTGATTTAATATTCATCCTAACTGCGTCTGATTTGAGATTTATCCTAGTTCTATCTCAATGGAGATTAATCCTGTTTCTGATTCATCCTACTTGTGTCTGATTTGAGATTCATCCTAGTTTTATCTGATTTGAGATTAATCCCAGTTGTGTCTGGATTGAGATTAATCTCAGTTGTGTCTGGACTGAGATCAATCCAAGCTGTGTCTGCATTGAGAAGCTTAAGTTATCGTTTAAGCTGGATATTAGTATGTTTCTCTATTACCTTTTTATGTGAAAGATTAATAAGTGATATACAACTTCATACAATATCATGATTTTCACCTTCATCGGCTGCATTTGAAATAAAAGCAAAAAGATAACTGTTGATACATTTGATGGGGATATATTTTTCAAAATACAAAATTTGAAGGTAGAAGCGCACTTGGGAAAGAATATGTTATTTTGCTTAAAGTGTTTACAGGGTAGTTTCACATCGTATGATTGTATAAGTAAAATGAAGCACTGAATGATGAAATGCGATGTCAAATTTATTTACATTATAAACTTCGCTAGTGGTATAACTCATGTGACTATTTAATGACAGAATTCTCGAGCTCAATTACGAACACAGCTGATTTTCTTATCAATTTAGGGAACAAAACCTTCTACCTTGATCAAAACAATACAATGTAACGGTTACTGGTAATTTAACTTGACTGTTAACAGTATTTTATGTAATACATCATTATTGAATTAGAATGATCTCTTCTAAAGAACGTGAGAACTCCAGACGTGTATGGCAGCTGGTTCTAATTTATACAGCGAATGATACCCCCTATTAAGAAAGCCCAATAAAACTGCTCGTGCTTAAGAGATTCGTCTGTTATACCTTACGTTTCACTTGGATATTCAATGAAACCAATTTTAACAAAGAGAGGGAACTATTATAACGATTCGGGTAACTCACTGAACTCCCTTATCGCAAGAAAACAACAAATGTGGTCATTTGCCTTCGTTCTTTATTGTAAAACAATTATTACAGAACAGACATAGTTATCTACATCAAAACAATGCGTATCGCATTCAGTCAGTGATGGCAGTAGTTGCTTTAATGGATGAAACTTCGCAGAGAACAATGAGCCTTAGATATGTACTATGTTATGGAAAGTACAAGTTTCCGATGTGTTTATCGTATATATCTTCTTGGAAGAGACTATCAAGGACTCGAGGCAAAGGTTCGGTTTCTTCTTGGAAAACATTGTCTCAATCTAAATGGTTTGATAATTTTAAGGTCATCATTCATATATATATATATATATATATATATATATATATATATATATATATATATATATATATATATATATATATATATATATATATATATATATATGTATCCACAAAGCTTTTTTAAAAGGAAAGGCTGGGTAAATATTAACCGTGTAATAAGCTATAGATAAATGAAGTGAGATGTTAAACTTTATTTAATAGATATCACACAGTTCTATACAGGTATTGATATGAGATTTAGAAAGTTTCCTTACACATTATTTAAAAAGCTTCTTACCTGGCTATTGTGTGCCTGGGGAATATAACTCATGTAGTGAAGAAAATTCTTAGTATACGAGGATGAAGACAAAAATTCAGTGGAAATGAATATGACGGCATAGCAGTGACGGAGAATCAATATGACGGCATAGAAGTAATACAGAATGGAGTCATTAAACTGTCCAGAGTAAATGCTTGTGACATGGTAGATGAATATAACCTCGATTACAGATCAAGCGGTTTGCGTTTACTGCATATAGTTAACAAGTAATTTTTTTATTTGTTGAATTGACATCTATGAACTCAGCTTGTGACATCTACAAACTTATTTACTACAGGCTTAATATCTCGAATTGACAGTTATGGACACAGCTTGTGACATCGGCAACTTTATTTACTACACTTGACTGTTACGTACATTAAATCATGAATGATTTTAGTTTATCTCATAACAGTGACAGTGTCAATGAACGTCACGTGTCGGAAAACAAAACATCGTTTTTCCCTCATGCGATCTTGGCGCCAGCACGCGTTCGTGTTTCTCTGTCTTGTACGATTTCTTACAATCAACATTTTATTGCCGTTATTTGGGAGAGATTAAAATTTGTAACAATCGCCACTGCTATGCTCCACTTGGGCTTCCACCTCGTCGAACATGATTTGTCTCGGTTGAGGAAATCTTCAAAAATCCTCCTAGCATATATTGTCAAGTTGCTTTTGGTGGGCAAACCATCCAAACTCCACCCCAAACAAGTGAAATAAATCAGTCGAAACATTTGCCTGTGTAGCGAGGAGCAATTACGGTTTATCCAAGCAGAAAATGTACTCTACTAAAACTTGTAAGAATATATGCCAACGTGAGACAGTTTGACAGTTTTTTTCAAGAAATATTTAATTAAATTGTAAGTTCTTTAATGCGTAGATTCTTAAATATTCTTCATAATATATTAATGGAACCTCCCAACTGCGATAATGTTCTGGTATAAAACATTCCGCTATAGCCATTGTCAGGATTAACCGCTACATTTGAAATATGGCAGCTACTGTGAGACGTTTTCAGATTTGTACAAATAGTTCCGATTCTCCATAACATAGGGCCATGGTTACTAGAAGTGTTTTAAACTAAAATGTAGAAGGTAAATATTTCTTTTTGAATATTCTTACCCGAAGATAATACATTATGACTACGTATGGCGCGGGTTTCTTTAGTTGAGAAAAAAATCCCTAAAATAATATATATATATATATAGTTAGTTATATATATATATATATATATATATATATATATATATATATATATATATATATATATATATATATATATATATATATATATATATACCTATCTTCAATTGTAATAGCTACTGGCTACAGTTGCTATCTTTTTATTTTGTATTCGTAAGCTAAAACTAGCCTATATCGCATGCGTTTTGCATATATTTATTATTTTTAGTTCTACTTAATTTCTTTAGTTAGCAAAAATATAGCATTTCCTTTAATAAATTGACATGAAATGCATTTTGTTAAGTTGGAAAGCTTCCGATTCTGTTCATAATACTGATATGTAAGCATTGGCTGTAATTCCTTTTGCAAGTGCAACAACGTTTTATCAATAAATACTCTATTCAAAATAGAACATGAAGAACAGGTAACGACTATTTGAATAAAGCGAACACGCATTAGCACTAAACATAAGAAACGAAAACACGCAATAACACTAAACATAAGAAATGAGAACACGCAATAACACTAAACATAAGAAACGAAAACACGCAATAACACTAAACATAAGAAACGAAAACACGCAATAACACTAAACATAAGAAATGAGAACACGCAATAACACTAAACATAAGAAATGAAAACACGCAATAACAGTAACATAAGAAATGAGAAAGGCTTTCAAAACAGAAACGAAAAGAAAAACTACGCGGCATAAATCCATGATTATGAACATATTTCATTCCAAAAAGGGGTTTTCGTTTTTGTTTCGAATGAACGTCGACAAATTTGTCCAACATTTTTAAATCGTTCCTGCAAGACATGATATCCTGATTATATATCTTTCTTTTGTTTAAATGATGAAAGTCAGTTGTATTTATCGATTGTATTTTTATATCTTCTGCATTCCAGTTGATATAATTTCGTTCAAAGGTACTGGTTTTAGTTTCGTTTGCATCTAACTCATCAGTGCCAACCACACCTTCACTGTGCTTAGATAAAACGTTCTCTCTTCCGCCCACCGAATGCATCCATGGCGCCAAGATCCGTTGTAGCAAAAGGAAACATATTGCTCGATATCCTTCAACTGGAAAATGAACATATGGAACATAATACACAACGTGATAACAATGTTGAAAAGATAACAGCAATGATAGAAATAACAGATGTGACATACATATTCAGGGAGATTAAAATATGAATCTGTTTAATAACTTGCTGTACAGGCGTTTGGGTATTCATAGTGTAAATACAGTTGTTATAAACAAGTGCTATAAAGGCGTTTGAGTACTCATATTGTAGATGCGGTTGTTATAAACATGTCTTGGTACTGATACTGCAGATGCAGTTGTTATAAAGGTCTTTCGGTATGCAGATTATAGATGCAGTTATTAAAAAGGTGTCTGGGTACACATATCGTAGGTGCAGTTATTACAAAGGTGTTTGGGTACTAATATTGTAGGTGCAGTTATTACATAGGTGTCTGGACACTCATATTTGTAGACGCAGTTTTTTTCTGGTATTTGGGTACTCGTATTGTGTATACAGCTGCTATAAAGGTGATAGGGTACTCTGTCAACTTGGACTCTTGTACTCTTTTGGCGGAAAGAATGAGTTTGATACGCCTTATCAAACGAGTTCTTTCCTCGGAATCAGAACAAAACACTTATGTGATTTTGTATTTCTTACATACCCTCTTTTTATTCCCAAATTCTTTTAATTTTTTTCGTGTATTCTATTAAAAAAAAAAATGAATTCGGCATTTGGCGTTTTATGAAAGGTATTGTACAACCCGTCCCAGTGTACATACCCCGGACTAGGCCTAAATATCTACTGTGGAGTTGTGTCATTGGTTTGTCTGCAATGCAGATATGGTGACTAGCTTTGAATTTTTACAAATGTTGTGTGGGACATATGAATGGATATATTCTGTAGTCACAGGCATGTAGATTTTTTCTTACTTCTCTAATGAAACATAGGTTTCGGACCAATACAGGCCCTTTTTCTCTACTTACTGAATCAACACTCCACTTCCAATCAAAATTCAGGTGAAATTTTACATATTAACAGTAATAAAATACATTCAAGTTCGTACAGAAAGCTGATATATTTACATTCAGTCTCTCTATTTTTATGTTTTCATTTAATATAATCAATTTTGTATGCATTGAACTTAAAGTGATAATTTAAGCGTATATTTTAAAGCATATCTGTTTTATAAATCGAAGATTCGATCTCTTCTAACATGTGGACTTTACTTTTACTTTTACTTTAATCCACTTCGTGCCTAGTTGGCACATAGGGCGTCCACCGCTGCCTTCCATCGGTTCCTGTCCTGTGCCACTTTCTTTGCTTCTCCCCACGATAGTTTCACGGTTTTCAGCTCGGCATCGAGTGTTCTTCCCCATGTGTTGGCAGGGCGTCCTCTATTTCTCTTCCCTTGGGGATTCCACTCTAGGGCGTGCTTCGCGATGCTACTGCTGCCTTTTCTCCAAGTGTGGCCCACCCATCGCCATTTCCTTCTAGAGATGGTTACAGTGATCGGCTCTTGCTTTGTCCTTTTCCAGAGTTCTTCATTGGACACTTTCTCAGGCCACCAGATGCGAAGGATCCGTCTCAAGCACTTGTTGATGAAGACTTGGAGCTTCTGGTCCAGCGCCTTTGTTCGTTTCCATGACTCAGAGCCGTACAGCAACACTGTCTTCACATTGGTATTAAATATGCGTATCTTGGTGTTGAGGCTGAGTTTCCTGCTGGTCCAGATTGGCTTGAGCATGGCGAAGGAGTGACGTGCTTTGCGGATTCTGGCTCTGATGTCCTCGTCTGTTCCTCCTTTGTTGCTCATCTCGCTTCCAAGATAGGTGAATACTTCAACATCATCCAGTGCTTGTCCTTCCAGAGTGATGGGGTCTGTTTGCTGAGCATTCATGCGCATAGACTTGGTCTTCTTGCCATTGATGGATAAGCCTACTTTGCTAGCAGTTTCTTGTAACAGGGTCGTTTTCTTCTGCATGTCTCCCCAGGTATGTGACAGGAGGCAGATGTCATCAACAAAGTCCAGATCTTCGAGCCTATTTATCATGGTTCACTGGATCCCCATTGGTCTGTCAATGCTTGTTTTCATAACCTAGTCGATGACTATAGAGAAGAGCAGAGGAGAGAGAAGGCAGCCTTGTCTCACTCCGGTAACAACCTCAAAAGCTGGTGAAAGAGTGTTGTTGTGGATAACCTGGCAGCTAGTGTGGCTGTAGATGCTTTGCAGGACTTCCACAACCTTCTCTGGCACTCCATAGTGGCGTACAATCTTCCACATCGTGGCTCTGTCCACCGTATCAAAAGCCTTTCGGAAGTCTATGAAGTTCAGATACAGTGGTGACCGCCATTCCAGACTCTGTTCAATGATTACGCGTAAGGTCGTAATTTGCTCCGTGCAAGATCTTCCTGGTCGGAACCCGCTTTGCTCTTCTTGCAGTCTGTCGTCTATCGCCTTCTAAATCCTTCCCAAGATAAGTCGAGTAAACACTTTGCTCCACATTGAGAGAAGTTGGATCCCCCGCCAGTTGTTACAGTCCGCAGGGTCCCCTTTCTTTGGCAGCTTCACGATGTACCCTATGCTCCATTCGTCCGGGATCTTGCGCTGTTCCCATGCTGCTTGGACCAGGTCGAAGATTACTTCAGCTGTCAGCTGCGGGTTTGCCTTGAGTGCCTCTGGTGGGATATTATCCGGTCCTGGTGCTTTTCCTCGCTTTGTCTTCTTGATAGCCATGATGATTTCCTACATTGTGAATGGCTCCAAGTTTATATTCAGATCCTCCCCGGGTTGGCTGTCTGGTGGATCTGTTACTGGAGTTCCGTTGAGGGTATCCTTGAAGTACTCTTGCCAGCGTTCCAACTGCAGTTCTGGGTTGCTGATGACATTTCCTTCCTTGTCTTTCACTGTTTTCTGCGGGTTGGTGGTCTTTCCAGCTAGGAGTCGTGTTGTGTGGTAGAGTTCCTTCAGGTCGTTTCTTCGTGCCGCTTTCTCGGCTTCAGATGCCAGCTCTTCTATCATAACTCTCTTATCTTTCCTAGCACTCTTTTTCACTCGTTTGTTCTGCTTGTTGTATCTCTCTTGCAAGCGTTGCTTCTGACTTCTTTTCCTCGCTTGATCCAGTTTCAGCTTTATTTCCCTTCGCTGCTCGATTTCCTGGATGGACGCTGCTGACAGCCAAGGTTTGTACTGTCTTCTCCTTGTCCCAAGTACTTCCTCACACGTGCCAACAATGGTATCCTTTACGCATGTCCACTTCTTTTCCAATCCCGCTGCTGATAGCTCCTGGAGTGGTCCTTGTTCTTCCTCGTCGCTTAGGTCGGCAAGAGCTTCGAAACGGTTCCTAAGTGTGTCCACAAAGTTTCTTTCCAGGTTTTTGTCCTTCAGTTTGGAGACATCGAAGCGCCGTTTCCTTCCATCCTCCTTCTTCACTTTTGTGATCTTTGCCTTGAATTTTCCGATGACGAGAGAGTGGTCTGTGTTGGCATCGGCTCCTCGGTATGCCCTGACATCCTGCATGTCACTTCTCCACCGCCTGGAAATCATCATGTGGTCGATCTGGTTCTCTGTCGTCAGGTCTGGTGACCTCCATGTCACCTTGTGGATTCTTCGATGCTCAAAGAGCGTCCCTCCTATAACCAGGTCCTTGTCCTGGCAGAACTCGAGAAGAAGATCTCCGTTTTCATTTCTCTCACCACACCCATGTTGACCCATGGTAGCCTCCTCGCCATCTTTTCTCTTTCCCACTTTGACATTGAAGTCGCCCATGACTATCACGATGTCTTTCTTAGGGACCTTCAACATCGCACTCTCTAACTGCCCGTAGAATTCTTCTTTTTTCTCCCACTCTGCAACGTTGGTTGGTGCATAGCACTGTATGATGGTGACCTTTTGGAAGCGTGACTGAAATCGGGCTGTCAAGATCCGCTCATTGATGGGGTTCCACTCTAGCAGGCTTCTCTCCGCACGCTTAGTCAGCATTATGCCCACACCATTCCGATGTTCGTCTTCCTCATTTGGCGACCCCGAGTACAGTAGCACATGCCCTGTTGAGATGGTGGTCATCCCTGCTGTGTTCCATCTGACTTCATTCAGTCCGAGTACATCTATCTTGTACCTGTCGAGCTCTCTGGCTACTTGTGTCGCTTTTCCTGTCTCGTACAAAGTCCGTATGTTCCATATTCCAATCCGTAAAACATGCTTTGGGGACTGGAGGTCACTAGTGGCCTCCTCTCCCCGGGGTCGATTCCGTCTAGGATCCGTCCGGTTTTCTTCAGCGGTTTTCGTTTCTGTAGCGGTAGGGTGTTTTACGTGGCTGGGTTGCTAGCTCCGCGCACAACCCTCCTCCTTTTTCATCCGGGCTTGGGACCGGCAATGGCGGCGTTAAACATGTGGACTACATTTTTAATATTCATTTGGACATAGCTAACAAATAAATTCTATACAATTATTGTAATATTTTCTGCATTCTTCCCTTTATTTTCTATTTTCAAACAGTCGCAAAAAATTTAAAATGTAAACATATATATACAGTTTGCTCCGTGAAAAGGTCTGAACCCAGTGTTTTTACAAGATGCAATTATTCTAAATTTGCATCACAATCAAAACGGTTGCTGCTCTCTGTGATAGTCTAACTATATGTTGCAATGATTGCCAGTTTTATCCTCAGATTTACTAAACAAATTCAGTTCCTAGGTAAATTTAATAGACAAATTGTAAGAACTTAAACTTGCTCCTTACAAAAGTGTAATATATTTTTGAAACTCTGAAGTTGAAATGGATTTTTGCTATGTTTTGTACTTCTTTGTATATGATTTACATTGAGGAATGTCTCTTGAGAATTAGAGATGCTCTCTCTCTCTCTCTCTCTCTCTCTCTCTCTCTCTCTCTCTCTCATATGTTTAATTTCAGTTTTCATACCAGCTTTGCATTCTGTGAAATGCACATGAACTGCCCGTTGCTCAAGCATTGTGAATTTATTGGAACATAGCCCCGAATTCCCCCAATCATACAGTTTTCTAGAGATATTACAGTTTTATTGTATAGGAAATTACGTTTGAGGTTTACTTAAATCTTCAGGACATACATACAATAATCCCCCACCCCTGTTTTCAATGCGTTAATTAGAATGGACGCTACACTTGTTCATTCATGGTTTCAAACACCATCCGTAGAAGCTTTATACGATGATGGATATCTGACCCCAGATAAACAGTGCCTGTAGATGATCCATGAAAAATATACAGTGCAAGAAGGACATGGATATAGATTTTCCATCCTGAGCATTTTCGTGTCGGTCCCACTGCTTTAGGTTTTCCTTACCTAGCAGCTGTTATACCTTCTACATTGTGGGCAACTTTCAATACGGCTCATTTTTAATACTGCCCCTTTTTAATACGGCCCCTTTTTAATACGGCTCATATTTAACACGTCCCATTTTTAATAGTGCCCCCTTTTAATACAGCTCATATTTAATATGGACCATTTTTAATACGAACCCGTTAACAGAGGAAATCTATGCTTCTCAAAATCGGACAAGTATAGTACTTACTACAGTAGACACAGCGTTCGCATTCATTATCCGCATTGTAAGCAACGGAAAGAACAAACAAACACTAAAGAAACACTAACTCGTAGCACTGATATCCTAAAGAATTGCAGCTCCTTATTTATGTCGTTTTTCCAGTTTATTGTACCTGTACCAAACTGTGGATTTACAGTTAATACATTTTGTCTTTGCTATTAATTTTTATGGATATTGAACTTTGGATTAACAAGAAAAGTGGATGAAACTATCAAACTTGTAATCAAAGCATAGACTAACACGTTTTACCGCGGACCTATAACTCTGAAAGCAATATCGTAATAATATGAAACAGAATGAGACGCTAAACACAAATCGCTATTTTAGAAATTTCGACTTTAACATCAATGCGATTCTAAAACACATTTTCGTCGTTCGTGGAATGCAATTTCAACCAATGTAACACATTACATATTTCAACCAATGCAACAGCTATACATTTCAATCAACGAAACAGTTACACATTTCGACTACAACAACAGTTACACATTTCAACCCTAGCAATAGTTCCATATTTCAACCAAAACAAAAGTTACACATTTCAATCAATGCAACAGTCACACGTTTCAACCAGTGCAAGTTACACATTTCAATCAATGCAACAGTCACACACTTCAACCAATGCAACAGTTACACATTTCAACCAATAACACAGTTATACATTTCAAACAATAAAACAGTTATACATTTCAACTTGCAGAGGGATAGATTAGTCATAGGTGTACTCTATCGCATTAAAATTTCAATTACCTTGCTACGGAACTGAAATACGGTGTCTGCATGAGAACTTGCAGTTTGATTTGCATCTTCATTCTGTTACAAATTATTTTGTTGTTTTAATATCACAATGATCTTACATTGCACGAGGAAGCTAATTCGGTCACACAATGTTTCCTTTATCATCAAAGATTACACTGGAATGAGAATATATCTCTATGTGTACCAAAAATTAACCAATTCCTTTGAAAATTTGGTTAAAAGTAGATAGTGTGAATTACCTTATCTCCCAGTTTCATGGAATAGATCAAACACTGCTTGTTTTTAGCACTTTGAAGGGATGCAATTTACTGATTACCGGGATAATGCACACCTCGAAAAACGTCGCCGCATCGAAACTTCGTTTCTCAAGATTTAAAATTAAGTGTATTGGAACTCTAATTTGCATTTCTGATCTGCCTTGTACGTTTATTGAATTATTTCTGTCTAGAATAGGACATTTACTGAATCATTTATGTCCAGACTTGGACGTCTACTGAATCATTATTGTCTTTGGAAGTTTACTGAATCATTTTTGTCTTGAGTCAGACATTTACTGAATCATGATTGTGTCGACTTGGACGTTCACTGAATTAATTTTGTCTCGATATGATCGTTTTCTGGACTATTTTTTGGGACCAGAACTTTTACTGATTCATTGTTGTCTAGGCTTGGACGTTTACTGAATCATTTGTGTCTGAACTTAGACTTTTAGTGAATCATTTTGTCTAACCGTGGACGTTTATGAATTATTTTTGTCCAGAATTGGACGTTTACTGAATCATTTCAGATCAGTGATATTAACAATTACACAGGTCGTCACTCGAAGTTTCAGCAAAGAAGTTCCAATTCTGAGTCACTACTAGCACCGGTTTTGTAATTTTAAACCGTTAACTTCATATTTGAAGTCACACATTATAGGACACAATATGTCCTTCAAATATTGTTATGCACAAAAGATATGAAAGTATATAAGAGTACTGTAGAATTAATTATACCAAACTAATGTTTCATGTCAGTTCTTGGACTGAAATGACATGGTACCTTTACGGCTTCGATATATGACCAAATATCACTGATATGCCATTGTGTCGTGTTTGCTGTGTTAAGTTTGCCCTTGTACAATCAATGAAATTACCGGATAAATCGTGATTTTTCAATATGCAACTGGTATCACATTTAACGCCCTTTACGTTATTTTTATGGTGGTAATAAAATAAAACAGGATAAAAATTCAGTACAAATTCCCTCCTAGCAAAAACAACTTCATACAAGTGCGTATTTACAATAAAGCATGCTATATTTACCTTATGTGTAAACTTTCCCATATCCAGAAATAGAAATATCTTTTTATGAGACTGGTATTTCTTATTATTATTACGTCCGTCTGTCAGTGCTCGTCAGCTCACGAACACAGAAAGATTACGAAGTTACGTTCTCCGATAAATGCGGTGCAGATCTTTCCGTATTTTTTCCTGATTAAACCAATAATAATAATAATAATAATAATAATAATAATGTATGTGTGTATGCGTCTGTATATGTATGTATGTGTGTGTTTATGTGTGTGTATGTATGTATGTATGTATGTATGCATGCATGCATGCATGTATGTATGTATGTATGTATGTATGCATGTATGTATGTATGTATGTATGTATGTATGTATGTATGTGTGTGTATGTATGTATGCATGCATGTATGTATGTATGTATGTATGTGTGTATGTATATATGTATGTATGTGTGTATGTATGTAAGTGTATATGTATGTACGTACGTGTGTATGTATGTATGTATGTATGTATGTATGTATGTATATGTGTATATGTATGTATGTATGCATGTATGTATGTATGTATGTATGACTTTATTTCCTCTTCAACAGAGATTTCATCAGTTTAATCAAATTCAGGATAATGCAAGATCATGAAATATAATAGAGAATCAAAGTGAGCAAAATAAAAGAGCAGTACTGAGTCAGCTACCGTATTGACAAAACGAAACATCTCAGTGCATGCAATCATAAAATATGAAGTCAGAGCTAACTAGGATTTGGCTTAGCATGACACTGATCTTCTTTGAATAATTGCTTTACGATGCTAAAGATGCAACGAATGTCAGTATGTCTATATTGTTACGAGATTAACATTAACTTTGAAATAGTAAAGAAAGGAAATGGACAACTAATACAACTGTAACAACCTTTCTACATCACAAATGTATGTATGTATATATGTTTGTATACATGGGTGAGTCCATGCATGCGTGTACATATGTATGACTGAATGACTAACTGACTTTATTACCTCTTCAGCAAAGATTACCTCAGGTTAGTCAAAACACGGATTATGTACAAAACACGGATTATGAAACACAACAAAGAACCGAGAACAAATACAAGAGATGTACTGAGTCAAATAACTCCTTTACATGATGAAACATACATGTTTACAAATAATCATTTACTTATCTCTAAGAAAGTTTGGAACTAAATATTCCATGGCATAATATGGCCCCAACCATTTCTACATATTTGCCTGGACC
>JAECUM010041898.1:0-38668 GCA_016617855.1 Megalonaias nervosa
AAACGGTCATACAAGTGAAATGTGATGTTCAATCACAGCTGTTTTCTTATATTATATATTGTATAAGTCTCTTTCTCTGGCTAATCACAACTATTGGCATGTTTCTATTTTAAAATTATAATATACAGTTCTGATTCAAGACAATACATTTCTAAACTGTGGCACTCTGGTAATATCCAGATAATGTACGATGAACCCTCCTTCGTAGTTCTAACTCCTGAACTTATAAACAATCAAAAGCGTCATTTTACTCAATCAGATGTGAAATTTTATGAACATGGCATTCATTAAAAGGCAAAAGAGTACATAACAAAACAATTCGTTACAACATTTTTCAGACTGCAAGCCAATTTTTGTTTGAGAGAATGTTCCATCAAAGCATATCTAGCGTGTAGGAGACCAGTAAACGCGGCCCAGTTGTCACCGAATATAGTCTCTGTTGAATCAGTTTTTTGTTTGACATATACGATCTGACCTTTGTCCATTACAGTAACCACAGTGACTGAGCCCGAATCATAGTTATTAGGTCCTGAAAATACCCTTCCGATCTCATCGTTATCTTTCATGACAAGTACATGAACTTCCTTGTATGTAAGTTTCAAAATGGTTATAGAGAAAGAATACAGTCCACGGTAAGGAGCTTGGAATCTTCCAGTCGATGAATTGTAGCAGTTTCCCTCATTTACCTTGACGTTGTCAAAAATCACCGTCTGTTCCGGACCTTGTGTAATTGTTTTGGAAAGTGTAGCAGTAAATCCAATGTTGTGTGTAACAAAAGTTATATTTCCGGAAAGACCTGAAACTGAAAATAGATAAATTTGTGAGGTGCCCGAAGTTTTACAAATGTTCCCCTTGCAATCTGCTGTTTTTGCAAAAAGCTGTAAACTACTGTCTGATTTCTCACCATTAATTGAACACGAAAACAGAAAATAACATAACAGTTGCCATATCGCAGCTGTCAGTGTACAGAAATGTCAAACTGAACCATTCACACCCATCTTGCGCAAGGGGTTTCTGACCTATTACTTGAGATAAAGTTATTCGTATTTATGTTACTGAATTTGTATGGGAAAATATGAACGACATACAAATGCAGTAACCTTTTTATTATATGCTCATTTTCCTATCCTACCTAAGGCTTAATTATATAAACAAAATACACTACAAGAAACAAGGTAACTGAATTTATGCCGCATTCCAAACTAAATACGCAAGCGCAGATTCATCAGTACACAATAACAACATTATTAACTCGGCCCAGATAAATTCGAACTTAGTCACGCGCAGAACATCACTTTCGAAAGAAAATGGTGTTTAGATCAACTTAAAATAGAAATTTAGAGTCGTAATGTGAATGAATGCGCATTGAAACAACTTTTCCATTGGGTATGGAATGAATAGATGTTGGTATATTTGTCAGTTCTACGAAATGTCGTGATTATGGACTGGATCTATTTGTGCCAATTCTACATGAAGTACATCTGATTTCAGCAGCGAGGGAGCAGCGTGTTGACGTCTGCAAGTGTGTTTTAATGTTTGGAATCATAATGTGGGGAAAATATGAAGTCTTTAAATTGTAATTATCAGAAAGACGCTATGGAATATAACGTTCATTTCATTTTGAGTGCAGTAAAGAGGATGTAATTGCACTTGGAATGTAGTCGAAATTACAGTACAATTTCGAAATGTGTAGTCAAGCTTTAGAACCCATAACATGGCTCATGCAATTCGGATTTGCCGAGCTAAGAAAGTACATTTTGAGGAAATTCGGGATGTAAAACTTTATGTATATTTTTTGACATTCTTAGTATCAGCTAAAGAAGACACGTTTATGCCTTGTCGCTTGCATGTTATTTGTAGGGACCCAGCAATTTTATGACCTGTCTGGCGTCTATCGCTAGCCTAAATCCGAAACATTGTATCAAAAAAGTTAACACGGAATATTACAAAGCAGCTGGTATGTGACAGTCTACGAAACATCTGGTTTAGTTCATTCAGAAACAAAGTTAATCAACCAAAACGTACAACGTTCACTACATGAGTGTACATGACTTGTTTACAAAGTAGTTCCTAATACACTATTGAGCACATGTGACGTGCCGGTGAGTGCAGTATGAAAGTTTGCAATATCGTAAAATATTGAACGATTCTGACAATGTAAAGTTAACGGAGACAAAAATGAGCATACAATAAAATGTGTATTCAGTAGTTAAGAACAACTGAATAAATGCGAAGCCAAGAGTACAAACACTGGCTCTCTTCAGGGTTCATGGTAAGATATATCATAACAAAATTATCAGCGAAAGTAGTCTAAATGTATCACACACTTTGCAAGAAATATAAATGGCTGACAATGTGTTAAATTCGTATAACTTAAGAAACCTTCAGCATAGAGACAATACTGATGATAAAACACAACCAAATAGACATATGGTACATATATATATATATATATATATATATATATATATATATATATATATATATATATATATATATATATATATATACCCACCGATGTTGTCTTTTGAGATTTGAGAACATCCTCTTTTCAATTCTTCAGCTTGTAGCATTAGAACCTCTACGTCATTCTGCAAAAGCAATCTCTTGGCCTTTTCCTCTTCTAATCGAATACGAACAGCGTCTAAGTCGGCTTGCGCCACGTTTTCCAGGATGGCTGCATGGTCGAAGGCAGAGATCGTCAGCAACAGCAGAAGGTGTATTGGAAACATTGCCAATTTTGTGCAGTTTTCTTACTGTAACATTAAAAGCACTGTGGTAGGGAAGATCATTTTCTGCTCCTTTTATACGGAAGACACAACATAATATGTAATTTTGGACACGTGTGTCTGCATCTTTTCGAGTTTAACTGATTTAAGATAACGCGGTCCAGACTTTCTGATGTGTTCTTCAAATTCGTATTTCAAAATCGTTCCAAGTAGATAAACATATATTATCTATTGGCAGGCATATTTTACCAATAAGGTACTCGACTCTTCTGGCAATGCATGCAAACATTGCAGCCTCCCTCACCCCGCCCCCTTCCTGTTTGTGTTTTGGATAAATGTTTTGCAATTGAGATTAAGGGAGTAGCTTCTGAGGCCGACGGAATCTCAACACTTCGACCACAAACTAATTTCTTCTACCCATAGTCGCGTTTGTCCTTCTGTAAGTTCTCCGATTGTAGATTCATTCCAAATTGACAACTTCAGGCTACCTTTAAACAAACAAAAATCTCTTTATGAAATGCTTAGCAACAATGACAATTCACCCCTATCGGATTTCTTCTGTTCCTCATATGCAAATATATTTTGAAAGCATCTTATGAAAACATATTATTAGATTTTGATTCATGTACATATTTTGGATATATGACAAGTAATTGCGCATTGCAAACGTATAGTAATTTACTCATTTAATTAGCTGCTATAATTACAAAGAAGAAAAATATTCCTGTCCAAAATCTGATTGACAGACTTTAATACCTTCTAACTATGATTGTTGGAGTCGTTTGGTTACGAAGTGAACTGCTAGCGTTATATCGCTAGTACTTATTAAAAAATAATAGATAACAGTCAAAAATATATATAAAAATTTAAATAACGCCTTAATTTGTTTACCTTCCATAATAAGGGAGAATCCACCTATAATTTGAATACTTTGACCTTGTCAATTTTCTTTTCTTAGATATTTTATCCCCGTCTGAACTCTCCATCGGCGGAGACTGGGGGGGGGGAGACACAATAACACCGGGAATACATGTTTTATTTCATAAAGAAAACGAATGTACGTAATGTTTACGCGTGACAATGCACTGCTGGTAAATAAAACGTCATACATCTTGTGTTATTTTCTTACAGTCGGTATGTTTCTTACCTTACTTATGAGGGATGTTAGTGTGGTATTTGGTTAAGATTTACGTCTATATTTTGCTTCTATCATACGCGTCAGTAAAATGCTTTCAATATCTGTTGCAGTAGCTAATATTTCCTGTTTCATGTTGAAGTAAGAAGAACAGTTCGTTTAATTAAATCCAACGTCTGTGCGATTCTTAATCTTTATTATTGTTTGTAGGCACGTTTCACTGTTGGTTTTCTCTAAAGATCGAATCTTCGTACATATACACAAATGTAGTTCTGTATGTATGTAAATTATTTCCATATTAATGCATATTTATATCAATGCATGCATAAAACTTGAACAGGTCAACAAGATTTGAGGCTTATCTGCACGTGTAATCTGAGTCCTAAGCCCGAACTTTTCAGTGTTGGAATAAAAAGACTGTTTAAGCTGGCTTGCTGGCATGTCTCTGACTTCACCAGTTGCTTTAATATTATCTAATCATCTAGACGTTTGAGGTATAACGTGTGTTCGTGGAAAGTTTTCGCAAGGACAATTAAATGGGCTTGTACGGCATGAAATCACATTCTATTGATTTGCAAATGTTGTTGATTCGTTCTGTTGAGCATTAAGTCAAAGCGATATTGAGACCTGTGTATTTATCCTTAAGACTGATTACAACACGTCCTTCTTTTCTTAAAAAGTAAAATAACTTTTGACACACGTTGCATTCGATATTGTTTCTTTACCTATATATAACTTGTTTCTATGATGTAAGACGCTGCTGTTTTGAAGGAAAAAAAGCTTGATTACAGATAAGTTCTGATAGACAAGTCTACAATGAAATTTCGGTCAATTCAAAGATACATAATATAAACGTTAAGCTTAGAAGAAGAGAAACTATTGCTGGAAACTGTGTTCGGCATGTTTAATTTATAAAGACATTACAATATGTATAATATCAACGCCAATACGTTATTACAGCCATATTTTCAATCGGTCACCTACGAAAAGTCAAATGTAGCGAGAATGGACTCAGAACATCTAAGTAAAGCGACGTCATAAGGACACTTGTCTGGCACTCGTCTAAGTTTGGATGTCATTTGCAAAGACCGGTAATTAGCAAACTATCCGTGTCTGGATTATTTAACGAGTGATGTCATTCGTGCAACAATGCCGTCATTCTTAAAACGGCTAATTTGGAAACTCTAACCCCAGACCAGAGGGTTTTATAGGTAGATTCACAACGCTGCGGTTTATAATGGGTACAAGTTATGAAATTTGTGTACGTATTTCAACCTTAGCACCAAGTTACCTGCGGTCTCGATCACTTGAACTGTGGCGAAGTTGTCATCGAGAAAAGACATGACTGATATTCACGAAACTTGGATTCTTGAAGCATTTCAAACATTATTTTCTGAAATTGAGGTTTATCGTGTGCATTCATTTGATATTACAACGTTGTACTTTACATTCATTAGTTCAGTTATTAATGTAATGGTTTCATATCTTCGATGCGTCAGAGAATGTTAATATTATATCAGTAGATTTTGATATTCTAACATGCCAAAGAATGGAACTCTCTAACGTATTGCCATTAAAACTCATTTTCAATCATTACCATTCTCAAATTCCACAAATACAAGAATCGTTTCTCCTAAAGATTCTGAATTGGAGGACAGGCTTGTTTGTTTTGTTTTTTTGTGGAAAAAAAAACTCCTTTATGCAAATAAGAAAGCCTAAACGACATGACGGGAGTTCTCGGGCAATCGATAGTTTGTCATAATCATGTCGTGGAAATTCATGTTTGATAATATTATCGAAGGTGACTTGGAGTCAAACAATGAAACAAAGAAATATAGAATAGTCAGATATATAATATTTCGATCATGTAGTAAAGACCATCATAAAATATTGCCAAATTGGCAGTTGCATTCCCAATAGATGAATGTGTTGAATATAAATGAGAATTCGTTAGTATTTAGCTCCTAATAAGAGTTCATTAAGTAATTAACCTCATTTTAATTTTAGGTAGGATTATTCCAATTATTTCAAATATACTAAATATAGGAATTGTCCTCGATATAACCGCGCTTATCATTTAAAACTAACTTTCTGCAATGTATTTATTCATGTGCTTATTACCCATTTAATGTGAAAATGGAAACGAAATAAACAAATATTACGTATATTTAATTTGTATTATTTGTTTTCTTTTCTTAATGATTATATGTTACATAATTTTGTATTTTTACTTGACCTTGTCTAAAATCAAGTTCACTGTGTACCTAACTAAGGAGAATCGTTTTGTAAACATCATAATATACTGCCAATATTTCTCTGTGAGTATGTGCTAAATATTATGATCATTATCAATATAAATATGTTTATCTTAATCTCAGTCTAGGACATTGGTAGTCCATCATGGAAAAAAACCTGTTGTACCTGATGTTTACCATGTTTTGTATTATAATTTTAGTAATAGACCTTATCTTGTATGTGTAAATTTGGGTGTGTGTGTGTGTGTGTGTGTGTGTGTGTGTGTGTGTTACTGGTATATTCGGTATTTCATTTGGGTGGAATTATTTATTTAAACTATTATTCACTAGATTTACAAAGTGATCAATAATATTCTTGGACTGGAATATTAATTTGAAATTATAGTGAATTCAGACAAGACATATTTGGATTATATTATTGCGATATACATCAAAAGATTGTCAGCAGATCGCCACACTACAGGGCACTGGCACATAAGCATATTCGAGACTATAGGCACATCAACACATTCAATTTTGGATCTTATTTGGAATCCCACTTGAGTTTAGTTAGAAATTTATACATTTGGACTTATGATTAAACATTTTTGAACCATTTGAGATTTAATTCGCATTACTCTAAGTTCTTTTTTAAATTTTCACTTTATACTCATGGGAAATAAATTATTTGTTGAATTTTACAGAACTTGTTGGTTTTGGTTCTTTGCTGTAATTTAGTTTAAGGCCATAGAGTCGTAATTCAAGGACTATTCTATACGTTAGCAAACGTTTTATACATCTTTGGCTATAGTACGCAACATGGTAAAGAAAACACTAATAAATCCCTCTTGATTACCGAAAGATGCTCTTTACTTTCTTATACGTAATCCTTAAAAATGTATAAAAGATACTAATTATTTATTCATAATTTCAAATGACATTCATCGAGTAAATGTGAAAATGCAGTAATAATATCAAATGTTTTATGCTTCTATTTTCTCATGAACTTGTGTCCTTAGGGTCGACAGGTCACTCCATTGCCCTCATTAACATATTTGCAAAAAAAAAAGCAAGTGGCTCGAGACGTTCATTGCGCAATACTTCCAATACATTAACAATTATAACTTTTTCCTTGATCTTTTTCCCTTTTCTAAGAGCGGCATATATAGGCTAATTCTACTTAGATAATAGTTCAGATTTTCATAAAGTACAAAACCTGATGACCTTTATATAGAATGAGAAGCAATAACAGTACCTGACGAGTACTGTGTTTTGAATCTGCTAACTAAATTGCAAGGGTGTAGGGTTATTTTAATTTAGTTGGAAAAAATTGGATGAGAAAAATAATCTATGTCGGTGTTTGTACCAAGACATATACAAGACAAGCTATGCCTCGTGGGGAGACAAATAATATAACCCTTTGACACGGATTTCATTGTCTCGGACCAAATCCGAACACAGATTCTATTCATAGCATGCCAAAATGAAATTTAATTTTGTTCGGTTTTCTACAAGCTGGAGTCTATAGTTAAGTGAGCTTTGATTATAAATATTTTGAGGCTCAACTTGAAGACTCATGCAAGTAAATGCAAAGGACGTAACACGTAACTAATTATAGGGACACTTTTTGAGGACCTACGCGACACTGGGGATATCTATTAATGTAATATAGCAGATGAGCTGCCACGGGGACCTATGAAAATTAATATCATCAGGACAGTATGGAGGTCTGATGATATTTAACAATGTGATGACATTGCGGGAATATATACATAATTTAAAGAACATGGATGAGTTTGATATTCGCATAGAACTATCTGTTATAGATTTCCAAGCTATCTTGGTGTAAATTTTCGCTCATATCAGCAATAACAACGGTAATACAGTCACATCATGTTTACGGTGTATAATACATAATGTCGTTGGGAAAAGAAGCAAATTCGACTTAACAATGCTACATGCTAATGCTCTGAAAATATCAATCTGAAAATTGGAGCAATAAAAAATGTAGATGATCCGCGGAGAGAGAGAGAGAGAGAGAGAGAGAGAGAGAGAGAGAGAGAGAGGATAAATGTAAATGTAAATGAGCGACATCGGGTTCGATATCAACGTTACTGCGATACACTTGATACACAGCTATATTATTCGTGTCGATATATTTTTACAGATTCATAGGAAGGCTGATGATAACTTAGTTTCAACGCATTCGATGAGTTAAGTTGGGATGTAATATTTGCAATTTATTTTAAAGTTTCTACTCTGCTACATTTGCGAGATATAAACTTACAAAAGATAATTTAAAATTAAAAAACATTAAGAATGTGGCCGTATTATTGAAAACAAGTCCCAGAGAATTTAATGTAAAAACAATATTTACAAATTATAAATTGATCTGGGGTCATTGTATACAGAAGAAGAAAATATAGCATTGTAAAGTGAATGCTAGATGAAGTTTCATTTCTATTTCCTTCTGTTTTGCGATTGAGCTATTGATGGATGTGATAACAGTGTACAAAGACAGAAGGATAAAGACAGACCTTTGTACAACAACAACAACATGAAGAGACGATGAAGCAAGAAATGAAACTATTGGATGATTGTAATGGAAAAATAGACGAAGAGTTATAAACATTTATACAAAGACAGGAGGATAAAGACATGACGTTTGTGCAACAACAACAAGAAGAGACGAGGAAAGAAGAAATAAAACTATTGCATTAATTTTTTTTAAGGAAACAAGATGAAGAGGTATAGACATTTGTACAGAGATTGAAGGATAAAACACGATTTCTTATATACAAGAACAGGAAAATATCGCAGGGTATTAATATGGACGTGTGGACAAGTCTGGGAGACAGAGAAATGATACAAAAGCGACAATATGAATAAAATGTATTATCTCCACAATCAAGTCTTAAAACAGACATATGAAGAGCTGTACGATCTTCATGAAATTTATGTTGGAGGGTCATATAACCTCTTGACCTTTCTAAAGAATTTCATATCCGACATGGTTCAGTGGTTTCTCATTTTTTGTACAGGGTTAAAAATGTAGAGAAAAATAATCGCCCTGATGTTTCCCACTAGTAATCCTTGTTATGCAAAAATAAGTATGTATGTCGTACAGCAGGTTTAAAGAACCCACACGAGTATACAACTAGGCCTTTTTTCAAGATTTCACTGTCTGGAAGCATTATTTCAAGGTTTGATTGTGTGGAAGGATTTTATCCTGCAAAGGGATCTTTGACGTCACTTCGCTCAAAAAGTATGGGGAGAAACGTAACGTTGTTACTGATATGAAAGTCTACAGTTGGGTAGCCAATACAAAATCAAAATGAAACACAACGATGATTAAGCAGAAAATTCGATCCAAGCCGTTATTGTAAAAAGTAAGTAAAAACAAAAATACAATAAAATATATGCTTAACATTACCATAATGAGCAATGTACGATTTCCAATGATGTGATCATGCCATGACATAAATTCTCACTTTTGTGTACTTTCAAGCCTGTGGCTAACACGGGAACGAGACATACGCGTTTGCAACACCGTAGGAAGCTCGAGATCATGTATTTCGCACGTGATTACCTTTTTTTAATAATTTAAGGCACTTTAAACAGGGTCAGTCATCACGAAAACAATTAAGAAGATACCATTGAAATGTAATCAAGAATTCTGGTTCCCTGATCAAAATGTATGCCATGCCACATGAAGTCGGTAGCTTTTATTTATGTTTCCTAAGAAATTTTAACCAGTAAATCTACTAATTTAGGAAGCTTGGCCTAAAGTAAAGTAATCAGTATTGGTAAATTCAGTTTGTATTCGTGTAGCATTAACACTAATAATTCCCATTGTTTGTCAAACATTTATAGTTTGTGTGGATCCTCAATTAATAAACCATATATGAGACTGGTGGCGCTGTTGTAGATGTATTCGAAATCTTCAAAACTAAGGTACTGATGTGAAGCGTGTTCTAGATTTAATCAACATTAAGTACATAATAAAAGATCGGCGATGAATCATTCAAGTTATTCTATTGATTTGTATTAGAAGTAAGTCAACTAAGTCTTCAAGTATATGCAGTTTTTGGATAGGAGCAGAAATCTATCGTTTGCAACAAATCATTCGTAAGAATGAACCTGTATCACCTTACTGTTGGGATCTAGATATAAGTGTGAAGAATTTGGAACAAATTATTTAGCAGGATTATTTTCACCATTTTAAAATCTCGGAGAGTACACATGTTCATTCTATTTGTTCGAGAACTAAACAATCCTACGTTCATGTGTGTTACCGGCTATGTTGTTTCGTTTTCCCTTGTTTTAAGAGACAGGAAAGCGTTGATTGATCGCTGACGTATTGCACACATTCTATAAAAGAGGATATACATAAAATCTCAAATCATCATCTTATGTGTATCACCCTAGAACACTTTTGATCGTGACATCATGCTGCTAGCATTTGAGTACAGTAGTAGTCAGAGTGGAGTCCAAAAATGTTTGTACTCCAAAACATAGTCTGTCATGCAGCTACTTCACCAAGCCATTAAAGACTCACGGTACTAATTCAATTCCAATAGTGAACCTATGCAAATAACATGATATTAAGAATTAAATAATTTTACATTTCTGAGTGCTTATGATCAAACCTATATTTATCTGTATAGATGCATCCTGGATGACAGTTACTGTGTAGAGAAAAATATATCAGCCGCGGCATTTTCTGGACTTTCATGTATTTGTAATGTACTTTCAATTCCGTACCAAAGAGTCAGGTGCTAATTTCAGTAATGAGTGTTACAAACTCAGGACTCACAAAGGACTGAAATTCCATCAATAAAACAATGTCTCAATATTTTTTTTCAGTTATAGCTAGGATAAGCTCTCTAAAGATTCTTTTTACTAAAATCTGTCTTTTATTGCCAACCAATCCTGGCCAGCAAAACCCATATATACTCATCTTACTTCGCCCACTTCCAGACTGGTTCCCATTTTTCCATACAATTAGTACCGTGTGTCCTATATGACTTGTCTTCGGTAATTTAGAGCATCAGGTTGATGAACAGAGAGCGATTGTAAGTGACTTTATGCGAGAGATTATTGAAATTATGAACGAGTACATACAAGAGGTGAGGTGGGAGCTCTGTTTGAATGTCGCAAGGCCATGATGAGAATAATCGTACTCTAGAACACTATTTGGCAATTGCGTGGATGAAGTGTTCTCCGATCTGTTTCTTCGTTAAAGATATCGTGCAACACAGACAACCACATACCGACAGTGATATATACAGAAATACTTTCATGAATGGTTACCAGTTTATACATAGAAAACTGCTACTATTTCAGTTCATTACTACGAAAAAAATTGGGAACCAAGTAGAAACTTAGAAGAGATGTCACAATAGTTTATCTAGATGTGTTATCTTGACGAGCAAAGAAAGCATGTTAATAATGGAACGTATTTGAAGAAGAACTTGAAAAGTTACTAAATAGCATATTTTATTAAGATTATTTTTGTACTGTGGTGTCTACGTTAATTACGAATATATTTGGCTATCATGTCATTACAAAATTGACGAATATAGAAATAACACTTTGTATGGAAATCCCAATGCAACGCATTTACACTTTATGGAAATCACACTGCAATACATTTACTTTGTATGGAAATCCCACTGCAATACATTTACTCTGTATGGAAATCCCACTGCAACAGATTTACTCTGTATGGAAATCCCACTGCAATAAACTTACTCCTGATGGAAATTCCACTGCAATACATTTACTTTTTGTAATATTCGCGTTCATTTTTCATTTGGCATAGAAAGTAGAAAGCTTTCCTAAAACAAGATGTATACTGCATAAACACAGATAGTTAATGTGGTGATTAATTTATAACGATTATATGCGTATTACTATATTTAGTAATACGTCTATAATCATAATAAATTAATCATTACATTATTTGTATTTCGTTCATTTTTCGAATAGCTTTTCTATTTTTAGCAAGGGATCTAGTATACAGTCTTTGTGTCTCTTTTAATAATAATAATACACTTTCTTTAACGAGGATAACACATTTGGTCATGACTGACACATCTGCCATGTGGTCCTCAATTTTTGCAATTGGCTATGTTAATAATAATTGAAAAAAAAAAACCAATACAAGACCATGCACATAATCAAGTATCGTCGCACTCAGTCATACATTTTTAACATGAATGACTATGTGTTACGGGGCCCCGAGTGGCCGAGTGGTCTAAAGCGCTCTCCGTTACGGATCACTCTGCCATCTCACCTCTGTCTGCGTGGGTTCGAGTCTCGATACGGCCAATGCTTGCCAGTAGCTTCTCGTGGGTCGGTGGTTCTTTCCGGGGTTTTCCCGGGTTCTTCCTCCACCATTAATACTGGCCGCCATGTATAGCATATCGTGTGCTGAAAAATGGCGTTAAGCCCTACAACAACAACAACAACAACAACAACTATGTGTTACTACACTGGGAAATATGTACACATATGAACAATATATTATACACGGGTACATACATTTCAGCTTAAGTGGTACAGATACTAATATACATTTTGTTTTGGCATCGTTGTTAATTAAATATTAATTAAAGTACTTTTAAAGTTAATGTCTGTAAGTATACACTTTCAATTAACGGATTTGCTTTAAGGATTTACAAGCGGGCTGTCCACTTCTTTAACTCGGCATTATTTATATCATCGCCGATTTTCGTACCTGAGAGGATCATGCTTAACGCAGGCTTTGTACTCGCTGTTGTTACTAAAAATAGCATAATAAGGATAATAGTGCGTCATGGGTAACTAATTGTTCAGAAAGAATTGGTTCCCATTCCAAAATGTATTACATTTATAATCACTCATATATAAACTTTTAAAAAGCTAATTTCCCTTCTTACAGCTGTGTAGAAGCAAGCCGCTGTGCTAGGAACTGCAAAACAACAAATGTGATAAAAATTGAAATTACGGACAATGGTAATAAATGTGGTCCAACACTCTGGAATCATACAATACTTTTATTAAGATGATCGGATGTATCTTAGATTTAGGATGAGAGGTTTCCCACGAAGACGATGGTCAACAAATTATAATAGTTTTTCTTTTATGTCGAATGTATGTTTTGTTTTTTTTTTTTATAAATCACTGGCCTAACTTATGTATATTTTCGAGACACACACACACACACACACACACACACACACACACACACACACACACACACATATATATATATATATATATATATATACATATATATATATATATATATATATATAGAGAGAGAGAGAGAGAGATTTTGAGAGATTTTATTGACGATGTTTGTGTTTTCAATTGTTATTTGTGTCGTCTGCCTTGAAAAAGGAATTGGTAGATGCCGAAAGCGCTTTTTGCGGTTTTTCTGACGTGTTTGTCATATTTGTTTCCTCTATATTTTTTCCATGACAAAACGATCTCTCAAAGATCAACTGTTAATTCAGTTTATATGGGATATTAATGTTACCATTATGATATAAATCATCAATGTCCAGGAAATTCTTAATTTTTGGTGACCTTTTGGGATATGCAAAGAACATGAATTTTGAGAGTGAATCTCAAAGCCTTTAAATAATGTCAAAGTACACAGTAAAACGTCCAATATTCGGACTCGGATTATTCGAACTACTCGCTCGTACAGGTTTCTACAGTCTCCAAGTCTTTAACTTCTTAACATAACAATGTTGTATCAGGAATAAACAAAACTTATTTCATTAATTAATCACAAAACCAGCATAGAAGTTAAACAATCGAATGGAATATAGTCTCACACAATTATAATTGCAATGGTATTATGAATAAGAAAATTTCTTTTTAAAGTAAAAAATAAATGTAGTTAAAAGAAAGGAAGTGAGATACAGAGAGAGAACGTTTATTCAAATACCATATTGTCTATATGTGAGTGCCGATTAGACGATATATAATTTGTCAAACAGAAATCACATGCTAGTCCTTTGAAATGGTCATACAAGTAAAAGGCGATATTCAGTCACAGTTGTTGTCCGGGTAATCACACATATCGGCATGTTTCGATTTTACAATTATAAGATATAGTTCTAATTCTGGACAATACATTTCTAAATTGTTTGCACTCTTGCAATATCCAGATATGTACAACGCACCCACCCTCAGTAAGCTTACCTCCAGCACAGAGAAAGAATCAAAAGAGGGTCAGTTTACTGAATTAGAATTCTAACTATATGATTATGAATTAAACACAAGACAATAAGTTAAAATAAGTATTCATTAAGACATATTTAAGATTACAAATCAACTCTTTGTTTGAAAGAATATTCCATCTAATTATATCTAGCATGTAGCAGACCAGTAAAGGTGGACCAGTATTCACCGATCATAGTTTCTGTAAAATCAGGCTGTTGCTTGATATATACCGTCTGACCTTTGTCCATTACAGTAACCACAGTGACTGAGCCCGAATCGTATGAACTAGTGCCTGAAAATACCCTTCCGACCTCATCGTTGTCTTTCATGACAAGTAAATGAAGATCAGCGGCTGACTGCTTCAAAGCGGTTACAGAAAAAGAATATAGTCCGCGGTAAGGAGCCCGGAATCTTCCAGTCGAGGAATCATAGAAGTTTCCCTCATTTACCGTGACGTTGTCAAAAATCACCGTCTGTCCAGGAACGTGTATAGTTGTTTTCGAAAGCCTGGCAGTAAATCCAATGTTGTGTGAAACAAAAGTTATATTTCCGGCAAGATCTGAAATAGAAAATAAATTTACATATGACTAAGTTTTTATAAATGTCCCCTTGCAAAATCTACTGTTTTTACAAGATGTTGTACGCTACTCTCTGTTTTCTCGCCATTAAATGAACACGAAAACGGAAAAGAACCAAACAATTGCCATATTATAGCTTTCAATGTACAGAAATGTCAATCCGAATCATTCACACCTATTTTGCACAAGAGGTTTCTGACTTATCACGTGAGAAAAGTTATCTGTATGTGTTTTCAGCATTTAAGAACCACTAAATAAATTCGAAGCCAAGTGTACAAACATTGGCTATTTTCAGTTATTATGGTATGATATTTCATGACATAATTATCAGCGAAAGTAGTTTAAATGTATCACAAACTACACAAGAAATATAAACGGCTGACAATGTGTAAAGCTCGTATAAGTACAACTTAAGAAACCTTCAGCGTAAAGAAAATATTGATAACAAAACACAACCAAATAGACATATTGTATATATATATATATATATATATATATATATATATATATATATATATATATATATATATACCCACCGATGTTGTCTTTTGAGATTTGAGAACATCCTCTTTTCAATTCTTCAGCTTGTAGCATTAGAACCTCTACGTCATTCTGCAAAAGCAATCTCTTGGCCTTTTCCTCTTCTAATCGAATACGAACAGCGTCTAAGTCGGCTTGCGCCACGTTTTCCAGGATGGCTGCATGGTCGAAGGCAGAGATCGTCAGCAACAGCAGAAGGTGTATTGGAAACATTGCCAATTTTGTGCAGTTTTCTTACTGTAACATTAAAAGCACTGTGGTAGGGAAGATCATTTTCTGCTCCTTTTATACGGAAGACACAACATAATATGTAATTTTGGACACGTGTGTCTGCATCTTTTCGAGTTTAACTGATTTAAGATAACGCGGTCCAGACTTTCTGATGTGTTCTTCAAATTCGTATTTCAAAATCGTTCCAAGTAGATAAACATATATTATCTATTGGCAGGCATATTTTACCAATAAGGTACTCGACTCTTCTGGCAATGCATGCAAACATTGCAGCCTCCCTCACCCCGCCCCCTTCCTGTTTGTGTTTTGGATAAATGTTTTGCAATTGAGATTAAGGGAGTAGCTTCTGAGGCCGACGGAATCTCAACACTTCGACCACAAACTAATTTCTTCTACCCATAGTCGCGTTTGTCCTTCTGTAAGTTCTCCGATTGTAGATTCATTCCAAATTGACAACTTCAGGCTACCTTTAAACAAACAAAAATCTCTTTATGAAATGCTTAGCAACAATGACAATTCACCCCTATCGGATTTCTTCTGTTCCTCATATGCAAATATATTTTGAAAGCATCTTATGAGAACATATTATTAGATTTTGATTCATGTACATATTTTGGATATATGACAAGTAATTGCGCATTGCAAACGTATAGTAATTTACTCATTTAATTAGCTGCTATAATTACAAAGAAGAAAAATATTCCTGTCCAAAATCTGATTGACAGACTTTAATACCTTCTAACTATGATTGTTGGAGTCGTTTGGTTACGAAGTGAACTGCTAGCGTTATATCGCTAGTACTTATTAAAAAATAATAGATAACAGTCAAAAATATATATAAAAATTTAAATAACGCCTTAATTTGTTTACCTTCCATAATAAGGGAGAATCCACCTATAATTTGAATACTTTGACCTTGTCAATTTTCTTTTCTTAGATATTTTATCCCCGTCTGAACTCTCCATCGGCGGAGACTGGGGGGGGGGAGACACAATAACACCGGGAATACATGTTTTATTTCATAAAGAAAACGAATGTACGTAATGTTTACGCGTGACAATGCACTGCTGGTAAATAAAACGTCATACATCTTGTGTTATTTTCTTACAGTCGGTATGTTTCTTACCTTACTTATGAGGGATGTTAGTGTGGTATTTGGTTAAGATTTACGTCTATATTTTGCTTCTATCATACGCGTCAGTAAAATGCTTTCAATATCTGTTGCAGTAGCTAATATTTCCTGTTTCATGTTGAAGTAAGAAGAACAGTTCGTTTAATTAAATCCAACGTCTGTGCGATTCTTAATCTTTATTATTGTTTGTAGGCACGTTTCACTGTTGGTTTTCTCTAAAGATCGAATCTTCGTACATATACACAAATGTAGTTCTGTATGTATGTACATTATTTCCATATTAATGCATATTTATATCAATGCATGCATAAAACTTGAACAGGTCAACAAGATTTGAGGCTTATCTGTAATCTGAGTCCTAAGCCAGAAATTTTCAGTGTTGGAATAAAAAGACAACACGTCTTTCTTTTCTTAAAAAGTAAAATAACTTTTGACACACGTTGCATTCGATATTGTTGCTTTACCTATATACAACTTGTTTCTATCATGTAAGACGCTGCTTTTTCGAGGAGAAAAGCTTGATTACAAATACGTTCTGATAGACAGGTCTACAATGAAATTTCGGTCAGTTCAAAGATACATAATATAAAAGTTAAGCTTAGAAGAGGAAAAACTATTGCCGTGTTCGGCATGTTTAATTTATAAAGACATTAAAATATGTATAATATCAACGCCAGTACGTTATTACAGCCATGTTTTCAATCGGCCACCTACGAAAAGTCAATGTAGCTAGAATGGACTCAGAACATCTAAAAACGGTTACGTCATAAGGACACTTGTCTGGCACCCGTCTAAGTTTGGGTCATTTGCAAAGACCGGTAATTGGCAAACTATCCGTGTCTGGAATATTTAGCGAGTGAAGTCATTCGTACAACAATGCCGTCATTCTTAAAACGGCTAATTTGGAAACTCCAACCCCCGACCAGAGGGTTTTATTGGTAGATTCACAACACTGCTATCCGTCTCTGGAATATTTAGCGAGTGAAGTCATTCGTACAACAATGCCGTCATTCTTAAAATGGCTAATTTGGAAACTTCAACCCCCGACCAGAGGGTTTTATTAGTAGATTCACAACGCTGCGCGTTATAATGGGTACAAGTTACGAAATTTCTGTACTTATTCAACCGTAGCACTAAGTTACCTCCGGTCTCGATCACTTGAACTGTGGCGCAGTTGTCCTCGAGAAAAGACATGACTGATATTCACGAAACTTGGATTCTTGAAACATTTCAAACATTATTTTCTCAAATCGAGGTTTATTGTGTGCGTTCATTTGATTTTACAACGTTGTACTTTACATTCATTAGTTCAGTTATTATTTAGTTATTATTAATAACTTAACTAATGAATGTAAAGTACAACGTTTTAAAATCAAAAGAATGCACACAATAAACATCAATTTCAGAAAATAATGGTTTCATATCTTCGATGTGTCAGAGAATATTAATAGTATATCAGTAGATTTTAATATTCTAACATGCCAAAGAATGGAACTCTCTAACGTATTGCCATTAAAACTCATTTTCCATGATTACCGTTCTCAAATTACACAAAGATAAGAATCGTTGAAGATTCTGAATTGGAGGACAGGCTTGTTTGTACTTTTTTTTGTACTTTTTTGTTTGTACTTTTTTTGTACTTTTTTTTGTACTTTTTTGTTTGTACTTTTTTTTTGTGGAAAATAAAACTCCTTTATGCAAATAAGAAAGCCTAAACGACATGACGGGAGTTCTCGGGCAATCGATAGTTTGTCAGAATCACGTGGTGGAAATTCATATTAGATACTATTATCGAAGGTGACTTGGAGTCAAACAATGAAACAAAGAAATATAGAATAGTCAGATATATAATATTTCAATCATGTAATACAAGCATCATAAAATATTGCCAAATTGGCAGTTGCATTCCCAATAGATGTTGAATACAAATGAAAATTCGTTAGTATTTAGCTCCTAATAAGAGTTCATTAAGTAATTAACCTCATTTTAATTTTAGGTAGGATTATTCCAATTATTTCAAATATACTAAATATAGGAACTGTCCTCGATATTTCAGTCATTGGCGAATTCATCTAAGTCCTAAAATCCATTATTTGCAACTACTATAACCGCGCTTATCATTTGAAACTAACTTTCTGCAATGTATTTATTCATGTGCTTATTACCCATTTAATGTGAAAATGGAAACGAAATAAACAAATGTTACGTATATTTAATTTGTATTATTTGTTGGCTTTTCTTAATGATTATATGTTACATAATTTTGTATTTTTACTTGACCTTGTCTAAAATCAAGTTCACTGTGTACCTGACTAGGGAGAATCATTTTGTAAAAAACATAATACATTGCCAATATTTCTCTGTGAGTATCTATTAAATATTATGATTATTATCAATGTAAACATGTTTATCTTAATCTCAGTCTAGGACATTGGTAGTCCATCATGGAAAAAAAGATTGTTGTACCTGATGTTTACCGTGTTCTTTATTATAATTTTTGTAACAGACCTTATCTTGTGTGTGTAAATTTGGTGTGTGTGTGTGTGTGTGTGTGTGTGTGTGTGTGTGTGTTATTGATATATTGAGTATTTCATTTGGGTGGAATTATTTATTTAAACCATTATAGATTTGCAAAGTGATCGGGGCCCCGAGTGGCTAAGTGGTCTAAAGTTCTTACCGTTACGGATTCCTGCCATCTCACCTCTGTCGGCGTGGGTTCGAGTCACGGATTCGGCCAATGTGGGTATGTGAGAAAGCTTGCCAGTAGCTTCTCGTGGGTTGGTGATTCTTTCCAGTGTTTTCCCGGGTTCTTCCTCCACCATTTATACTAGCCGCCATGTATAGCCTATCTTGTGCTGAAAAATGGCGTTAAACCCTACAACAACGACAAAGTGATAAATAATATTCTTTGACTGAAATATTAATTTGAAATTATAGTGAATTCAGACAAGACATATTTGGATTATATTATTGTGATACAACAAAAGATTGTCAACAGATCGCCACACTACAGGCCACTGGCACATAAACATATTCGAGACCATAGGCACGTCAACACATTCAATTTTGGATCTTATTTGGAATCCCACTTGAGTTCAGTTAGAACTTTATACATTTGGACTTATGATAAAACATTTTTGGACTATTGGAGATTTAACTCACAATGCTCTAAGTTCTTTTTTAAATTTTCACTTTATATTCTTGGGAAATAATTTTTTTGTTGAATTTTACAAAACTTGTTGGTTTTCGTTCTTTTCTGTAATTTAGTTTAAGACCATAGAGTCATAGAGCGGCATATATAGGCTGATTCTATTTAGATAATTATTCAGATTTTCATAAAAGAGTACAAAACCTGGTGACCTTTATATAGAGTGAGAAGCAATAACAGTACCTGACGAGTACTGTGTTTTGAATCTGCTAACTAAATTGCAAGGGTGTAGGGTTATTTTAATTTAGCTGGATAAATTGGATGAGAAAAATAATCTGTGTCGGTTGTTTGTACCAAGACATATACAAGACAAGCTATACCTCGTGGGGAGACAAATAATATAACCCTTTGACACGGATTTCATTGTCTCGGACCAAATCCGAACACAGATTCTATTCATAGCATGCCAAAATGAAATTTAATTTTGTTCGGTTTCTACAAGTTGGAGTCTATAGTTAAGTGAGCTTTGATTATAAATATTTTGAGGCTCAACTTGAAGACTCATACAACTAAATTCAAAGGACGTAACACGTAACTAGTTATAGGCACACGTTTTGAGGACCTACGCGACACTGGGGATATCTATTAATGTAATATAGCAGATGGGCTGCCACGGGGACCTATGAAAATTAATATCATCAAGGACAGCATGGATGTCTGATGATATTTAATAATGTGATGACATTGCGGGAATATATACATATTTTAAAGAACATGGATGAGTTTGATATTCGCATAGAACTATCTGTTATAGATATCCAAGCTATCGTGGTGTAATTTTGGTTCATTTCCAAGCTATCCTGGTGTAATTTTGGTGCATATCAGCAATAACAACGGTAATACAGTCACATCATGTTTACGGTGTATAATACATGATGTCGTTGGGAAGAAAAGCAAATTAGATCTAACAATGCTACATGCTAATACTCTCAAAATATCAGTCTGAAAATTGGAGCAATAAAAAATGTAGATGATCCGCGGAGAGAGAGAGAGAGAGAGAGAGAGAGAGAGAGAGAGAGAAATGTTTATAGAGCGATATTGGGTTCGATATCAATGTTACTGAAATACACTTGATACACAGCTATACTATTCCGTGTCGATATATTTTTACAGATTGATAGGGAAGCTGATGATAACTATGTTTCAACGCATTCGATGTGATAAGTTGGGATGTAATATTTACAATTTATTTTAAAGCTTCTACGCTGTTACATTTGCGAGATTTAAACTTACAAAAGACAATTTTAAATTAAAAAACTTTAAGAACGGGGCCGTATTATTGAAAACAAGTCCTAGAGAGTTTAATGTTAAAAAACAATATTTATAAATTATAAACTGATCTGGGGTCATTGTATACAGGAGAAGAAAATATAGCATTGTAAAGTGAGTGCCAGATGAAGTTTCGTTTCTATTTCCTTCTGAATTTCGACTGAGCTATCGACGGATGTGATAACAGTGTACAAAGACAGAAGGATAAAGACAGACCTTTGTACAACAACAATAACAACAGGAAGAGACGATGAAGCAAGAAATGAAACTATTGGATGATTGTAATGGAAAAATAGGCGAAGAGTTATAGACATTTATACAAAGACAGGAGGATAAAGACATGACGTTTGTGCAACAACAACAAGAAGAGACGAGGAAAGAAGAAATAAAACTATTGCATTAATTTTTTTTAAGGAAACAAGATGAAGAGGTATAGACATTTGTACAGAGATTGAAGGATAAAACACGATTTCTTATATACAAGAACAGGAAAATATCGCAGGGTATTAATATGGACGTGTGGACAAGTCTGGGAGACAGAGAAATGATACAAAAGCGACAATATGAATAAAATGTATTATCTCCACAATCAAGTCTTAAAACAGACATATGAAGAGCTGTACGATCTTCATGAAATTTATGTTGGAGGGTCATATAACCTCTTGACCTTTCTAAAGAATTCCATATCCGACATGGTTCAGTGGTTTCTCATTTTTTGTACAGGGTTAAAAATGTAGAGAAAAATAATCGCCCTGATGTACCCCACTAGTAATCCTTGTTATGCAAAAATAAGTATGTATATCCTACAGCAGGTTTAAAGAACCCACACGAGTATACAGCAAGGCCTTTTTTTCAAGGTTTCATTAATTAGAAGCATTATTTCAAGGTTTGATTGTGTGGAAGGATTTTTTTCCTGCAAAGGGATCTTTGACGTCACTTCGCTCAAAACGTCTGGGGAGAAACGTAACGTTGTTACTGATATGAAAGTCTATAGTTGGGTAGCCAATACGAAAGTCTATAGTTGGGTAGCCAATACGAAATCAGAACGAAAAACAACGATGATTAAGAAGAAAATTCGATCCAAGAAGAAAATTCGATCCAAGCCGTTCTTCTAAAAAGTAAGTTAAAACAAAAATACAATTAAATATATGCTTAACGTTTGCATAATGAGCAATGTACGATTTCCAATGATGTCATCATGCCATGACATAAATTCTCCCTTTTGTGTGCTTTCAAGCCGGTGCCTAACGCGGGAACGTGACATACGCGTTTGCAACACCGTAGGAAGCTCGAGATCATGTATTTCGTACGTGATTACCTTGTTTAATAATTTAAGGCACATTAAAGTCATAACCACTCGGTGATCCATGTAATCCTATATTAACCTGTGGAGTATTTTCTTGACGGAAACAATTAAGAAGATACCATTGAAATGTAATAAGCATTCTGGTTCCCTGATCAAAATGTATGTCATGCCACACAAAGTCGGTAGCTTTTATTTATGTTTCCTAAGAAATTTTAACCAGTAAATCTACTAGTTTAGGAAGCTTGGCCTAAAGTAAAGTAATCAGTATTGGTAAATTCAGTTTGTATTCGTGTAGCATTGACACTAATAATTCCCATTGTTTGTCAAACATTTATAGTTTGTGTGGATCCTCAATTAATAAACCATATGAAACTGATGGCGCTGCTGTAGATGTATTCGAAATCTTTAAAACTAAGGTATTGATGTGAAGCGTGTTCTATATTTAATCAACATTAAGTATATATATATATATATATATATATATATATATATATATATATATATATATATATATATATATATATATATGAAGACGCCCAATTATTTAATAACAGATTGGCTACGAATCATTCAAGTTATTCTATTAATTTGCATTAGAAGAAAGTCAACTAAATCTTCAAGTATATACAGTTTTTGGATAGGAGCAGAAATCTATCGTTTGCAAGAAATCATTCGTAAGAATGAACCTGTATCACCTTACTGTCATCATCTAGATATAAGTGTGAAGAATTTGGAACAAATTATTTAGCAGGATTATTTTCACCATTTTAAGATCTCGGAGAGTACACATGTTCATTCTATTTGTTCGAGAACTAAATAATCCTACTTTCATGTGAAGCGGGGTGAACCCTAGTTTACACATCACATTTTTATTTCCGAAATTGCTTAATTGTTAGCGGTCCATTTCAAATATTGCAGGTGCTAAATAATCTCGCTAGCAGAAACCCTTGTACAGAATGATCTGTTAAAACCACTTATTCAAGAACGAACCTTAAAATTTATACTGTATATACTGTTTTTCATGTGTGTTACCGGCTATGCTGTTTTATTTTCCCTTGTTTTAAGAGACAGGCAAGCATTGATTGATCGCTGACGCATTGCACACATTCTATAAAATAGGATATATAGAAAATGTCAAATCATCATCTTATTTTCATAATGTTTTCAAGTAATTTCCATTATAATCAAATCAACTAGCGGGTTAAGAGTAAAAAAAATATACTTTAAAGATATATCTAACAGAATTACATTATCAATTTATCAATGTGTCAGCCAAGATGCACACAATCTCTGTCCTTGCCGTCCAGGCTAATAGCTTGAGAAATCATGGAGCACTTGTGCCATTAAACTATTGATAGATCCCGATATGTGTCCACTTAATTATTTCGTTTTCCTAAATTTTGGCAAATTGACGTCAGCGGGTTATCAGTTCATGACTCTCCCCAAGAAGTGTTAACATTCCGATGTGTACCACCCTAGAACACTTTTGATCGTGACATCATGCTGCTAGCTTTAGAAGAGTAGTTAGAGTGGAGTCCAAAAAAATTTGTACTCCAAAGCTTAGTCTGTCATGCAGCTACTTCAACAAGCCATTAAAGACTCACGGTACTAATTCAATTCCAATAGTGAACCTATGCAAATAATATGATATTAAAAATTAAATAATTTTACATTTCTGAGTGCTTATGATCAAACCTATATTTATCTGTATAGATGCATCCTGGATGACAGTTACTGTGTAGAGAAAAATATATCAGCCGAGGCATTTTCTGGACTTTCATGTATTTGAAACGTGCTTTAAATTCCGTACCAAAGAGTCAGGTGCTAATTTCAGTAATGAGTGTTACAAACTCAGGACTCATAAAGGACTGAAATTCCATCAATAAAACAATGTCTCAATATTTTTTTTCAGTTATAGCTAGGATAAGCTCTCTAAAGATTCTTTTTACTAAAATCTGTCTTTTATTATCAACGAATCCTGGCCAGCAAAACCCATATATGCTCATCTTACTTCGCCCACTTCCAGACTGGTTCTCATTTTTCTATACAGTTAGTACCGTGTGTCCTATATGACTTGTCTTCGGTAATTTAGAGCATCAGGTTGATGAACAGAGAGCGATTGTAAGTGACTTTATGCGAGAGATTATTGAAATTATGAACGAGTACATACAAGAGGTGAGGTGGGAGCTCTGTTTGAATGTCGCAAGGCCATGATGAGAATAATCGTACTCTAGAACACTATTTGGCAATTGCGTGGATGAAGTGTTCTCCGATCTGTTTCTTCGTTAAAGATATCGTGCAACACAGACAACCACATACCGACAGTGATATATACAGAAATACTTTCATGACTGGTTACCAGTTTATACATAGAAAACTGCTACTATTTCAGTTCATTACTACGAAAAAAATTGGGAACCAAGTAGAAACTTAGAAGAGATGTCACAATAGTTTATCTAGATGTGTTATCTTGACGAGCAAAGAAAGCATGTTAATAATGGAACGTATTTGAAGAAGAACTTGAAAAGTTACTAAATAGCATATTTTATTAAGATTATTTTTGTACTGTGGTGTCTACGTTAATTACGAATATATTTGGCTATCATGTCATTACAAAATTGACGAATATAGAAATAACACTTTGTATGGAAATCCCAATGCAATGCATTTACACTTTATGGAAATCACACTGCAATACATTTACTTTGTATGGAAATCCCACTGCAATACATTTACTTTGTATGGAAATCCCACTGCAATACATTTACTCTGTATGGAAATCCCACTGCAATAAACTTACTCCTGATGGAAATTCCACTGCAATACATTTACTTTTGTAATATTCGCGTTCATTTTTCATTTGGCATAGAAAGTAGAAAGCTTTCCTAACACAAGATGTATACTGCATAAACACAGATAGTTAATGTGGTGATTAATTTATGACGATTATCTGCGTATTACTATATTTAGTAATACGTCTATAATCATAATAAATTAATCATTACATTATTTGTATTTCGTTCATTTTTCGAATAGCTTTTCTATTTTTAGCAAGGGATCTAGTATACAGTCTTTGTGTCTCTTTTAATAATAATAATAATACACTTTCTTTAACGAGGATAACACATTTGGTCATGACTGACACATCTGCCATGTGGTCCTCAATTTTTGTAATCGGCTATGTTAATAATAATAATTGAAGAAAAAAAAAACCAATACAAGACCATGCACATAATCAAGTATCGTCGCACTCAGTCATACATTTTTAACATGAATGACTATGTGTTACTATACTGTGAAATATGTACACATATGAACAATATATTATACACAGGTACATACATTTCAGCTTAAGTCGTACAGATATTAAGATACATTTTGTTTTGGCATCGTTGTTAATTAAATATTAATTAAAGTACTTTTAAAGTTAATGTCTGTAAGTATACACTTTCAATTAACGGATTTGCTTTAAGGATTTACAAGCGGGCTGTCCAGGTCTTTAACTCGGCATTATTTATATCATCGCCGATTTTCGTACCTGAGAGGATCATGCTTAATGTAGGCTTTGTACTCGCTGTTGTTACCAAAAATAGCATAATAAGGATAATAGTGCGTCATGGGTAACTAATTGTTCAGAAAGAATTGGTTCCCATTCCAAAATGTATTACATTTATAATAACTCATATATAAATTTTTTAAAAGCTAATTTCCCTTCTTACAGCTGTGTAGAAGCAAGCCGCTGTGCTAGGAACTGCAAAACAACAAATGTGATAAAAATTGAAATTACGGACAATGGTAATGAATGTGGTCCAACACTCTGGAATCATACAATACTTTTATTAAGATGATCGGATGTATCTTAGATTTAGGATGAGAGGTTTCCCACGAAGACGATGGTCAACAAATTATAATAGTTTTTCTTTTATGTCGAATGCATGTTTTTTATAAATCACTGGCCTTACCTCTGTATATTTTCGAGAGTAAATAACACACACACACACACACACACACACACACACACATATATATATATATATATATATATATATATAAGAGTATATATATATATATATATATATATATATATATATATAGAGAGAGAGAGAGAGAGAGAGAGAGAGAGAGAGAGAGAGAGAGAGATTTTATTGACGATGTTTGTGTTTTCAATTGTTATTTGTATCATCCGCCTTGAAAAAGGGATTGGAAGATCCCGAAAGCGCTTTTTGCAGTTTTTCTGACGTGTTTGTATTTGTTTCCTCTATATTTTTTCCATGACAAAACGATCTCTCAAAGATCAACTGTTATATGTATACACTGTTTTAAAGACTGGTTCAAACTGCCCGTTTCGGTTGTTATCTATCTGCAATTAAAAATCAAACCATGACCTGATGGAAAAGACGAAGTGAAATGAAAACGAGGCCGACCAAATTGGTTGCTTCTTGTGTGTTGAATGAGAATAAATAAAATTAATACTGAAAATAAAGCATCCCAATTCACATCTATAACTCAAAGAAAACTAACATTTGTATCTCATGAAGAATGTTGTAAAACGGGTTAGGGATATACGGGCCGAGCATCTTTTTGACGTCATGTGCATTATGACGTTTCAATCTCGATTACGCTAGCACATTCTAAAGGAAGATGAAAACGCATCCGCTTCATGAAAACAATCTGTAAGAGGGCGTTATTTTTTCCATTATCCCTATACCAACATATGTAAGTTTTCTATGCGTTTAGTCTGGAAACAAAAACCCACAGCAATTTTTAAGCACACAATTTAGCGCTAGTTGTATTCCGCGGGACACATTATCACTTTTTATTTGGTGTGTATTGTCCAAAACCATTTAGCACTAGTTTATTCCACGGGACACATTATCGCTATTTATTCAGTATGTAAAATTCCAGCACACTGCATGAACTTTATTCAGAGTTAAATTTATATTTGAATTTAAAGCAGCTGGTGTCAGGGAAACTGTATGACTTACTTCAGATTAGGTTATATATGATCAAATCACAAAGACAACGACATATATAAATGAATACCTTTAACTGCAAGTATTTTTAATGAAATAATTCAGTTTATATGGGATATTAATGTTACCATTATGATACAAATCATCAATGTCCAAGAAATTCTTAACTTTTGGTGACCTTTTGGGATATGCAAAGAACATGAATTTTGAGAGTTAATCTCAAAGCCTTTAAATAATGTCAAAGTATACAGTAAAACGTCCAATATTCGGACTCGGATTATTCGAACTACTCGCTCGTACAGGTTTCTACAGTGTCTCCGAATCTTTAACTTTTTAACATAACAATGTTGTATCAGGAATAAACGAAACTAATTTCATTAATTAATCACAAAACCAGCATAGAAGTTAAACAATCGAATGGAATATAGTCTCACACAATTATAATTGCAATGGTATTATGAATAAGAAAATTTCTTTCTAAAGTAAAAAATAAATGTAGTTAAAAGAAAGGAAGTGAGATACAGAGAGAGAACGTTTATTCAAATACCATATTGTCTGTATGTGAGTGCCGATTAGACGATATATAATTTGTCAAACAGAAATCACATGCTAGTCCTTTGAAATGGTCATACAAGTAAAAGGTGATATTCAATCACAGTTGTTGTCCGGGTAATCACACATATCGGCATGTTTCGATTTTACAATTATAAGATATAGTTCTAATTCTGGACAATACATTTCTAAATTGTTTGCACTCTTGCAATATCCAGATATGTACAACGCACCCACCCTCAGTAAGCTTACCTCCAGCACAGAGAAAGAATCAAAAGAGGGTCAATTTACTGAATTAGAATTCTAACTATATGATTATGAATTAAACACAAGACAATAAGTTAAAATAAGTATTCATTAAAACATATTTAAGATTACAAATCAACTCTTTGTTTGAAAGAATATTCCATCTAATTATATCTAGCATGTAGCAGACCAGTAAAGGTGGACCAGTATTCACCGATCATAGTTTCTGTAAAATCAGGCTGTTGCTTGATATATACCGTCTGACCTTTGTCCATTACAGTAACCACAGTGACTGAGCCCGAATCGTATGAACTAGTGCCTGAAAATACCCTTCCGACCTCATCGTTGTCTTTCATGACAAGTAAATGAAGATCAGCGGCTGACTGCTTCAAAGCGGTTACAGAAAAAGAATATAGTCCGCGGTAAGGAGCCCGGAATCTTCCAGTCGAGGAATCATAGAAGTTTCCCTCATTTACCGTGACGTTGTCAAAAATCACCGTCTGTCCAGGAACGTGTATAGTTGTTTTCGAAAGCCTGGCAGTAAATCCAATGTTGTGTGAAACAAAAGTTATATTTCCGGCAAGATCTGAAATAGAAATTAAATTTACATATGACTAAGTTTTTGTAAATGTCCCCTTGCAAAATCTACTGTTTTTACAAGATGTTGTACGCTATTCTCTGTTTTCTCGTCATTAAATGAACACGAGAACGTAAAAGAACCAAACAATTGCCATATTATAGCTTTCAATGTACAGAAATGTCAATCCGAACCATTCACACCTATTTTGCACAAGAGGTTTCTGACTTATCACGTGAGAAAAGTTATTTGTATGTGTATTCAGTATTTAAGAACCACTAAATAAATTCGAAGCCAAGAGTACAAACATTGGCTATCTTCAGTTATTATGGTATGATATTTCATGACATAATTATCAGCGAAAGTAGTTTAAATGTATCACAAACTACACAAGAAATATAAACGGCTGACAGCTCGTATAAGTACAACTTAAGAAACTTTCACCGTAGAGAAAATAGAGATAATAAAAGACGGACACATGGAGAATAGTTAATGGAAAAAAATACACATACACCCCTATATATATATATATATATATATATATATATATATATATATATATATATATATATATATATATATATATATATATATATATATATATACCATTGTTGTCGTGTGAGATTTGAGAATATCATCTTTTTAGCTCTTCAACTTGGAGCATCAGTATCTCTACGTCATTCTGCAAGAGAAGTCTCTTGGCCTTTTCCTCTTCTAATCGAATACGAACAGCGTACAGGTCGGCTTGATCCACTTTTTCCAGGATGGCTGTTTCGACGAAGACAGAAGCGTCAACACTAGCAGAAGGTGTATTGGAATCATTGTCAAACTTTTGCAGTTTTTAAATTGTAAGAATAGAAGTACTGTGTAAGGGAAGATAATGTGCTGCTTTATTTATACGGAAAACACAACAATTGGTGTTATTTGGGACACGTGTGACTGCATATTTTCGAATTTATCTGATTTCTGATTATGCGGTCCCATTCTTCTCATGTGTTACAAAGCACATTCTTTAACTTCACATTTCTAAAACATTCTAAGGAGATAAAGATCAATTATCGTTTGGAGCACATATTTTACCAATAAGATACACGTCTCTTTTGGCAATACATGCAAAGCCTGCATATTGCGTCCCCTTTCTTTTTGATTTTGTTAAAAAGGTGTTGCAACTGAGATCAAAGGAGTAGCTTCTGAGGACGACGAAATCTCAATAATTCAACCACAAACCGATCTCCTCTATCGATAGACATGTTTGTCCCTCCATAAGTTTCTCCTATCATAGAATCAGTTCTAATGGACAAGTTCCCACGACAACAACAAATGAACATCCTCATCCCAATCTTTTCCAGTATCAAAGCAATATGACCAAATCATATTCTTCAACGTTTGATGAAATCTTTCCAGAGCCCATTGACTTTGAAGATGGCAAATTCATGCATAACTTGCTGGAAGATTCCAGACATAATATTTGCCCCTTCATCAGATTCGATACAGCTGAAAATCTCAAAACGTGTGCAAGAAAATTTATTAGCTTTCACCATAGTTTTAGTTTTAATATTCCGTAAAGGAATAGCCTCTTGAAAGCTTGTGGACGCACAAATTATGGTAAACAAATATTGGTCACCTGACTTGATAGTAGGTAATATGTTTCGTCTAATGCAGGAATAGGTTGCATATGAACCTTAGGTATCTTCTGGTTGGGTTGCCCTACCCTTTGGCAAGTGTGACGAGATTTATAGTATTGAGAAACATCACATTTAATTTGATTTACTATGTTGTAATACGTCTTACTGACTCCTAAATGACCAGACGGAGTTTCATTGGCTAGACTAAGAATTTCCTGTCTACACAATTTAGGAACAACAGTTTAATACTCACTGACCTCTTGGCATCAGCGGGTACCTCAGGTGGTCGCCATTTTCTCATAAGGACCCCATTTGTCACAAAATAGCACTTGTATGGCTTCAGTTTCGCTAATAGTCCTATTAAACAAACATCTTGTTCCTTTTCGAAAACGGGTGAATGTCTTTTGTCACCCTGATTAGAATAAAAAGAATAAATAGTAAAACGAGAATCACTGTGGTCAATACCTTTTGATTGATCCAAACAAGAAGCAAACGTGAACTCTTCAAAAGCCGGACCAATAAATGTGTCAGATAAAGAATAATTTCCTGAACAACATAATTTTCAAGACCTATCATTGCTATAGCTCTAATAATAAAGCTGGGGACCGCCAAGAAGATTGTACCTCGGTATACCGAGGTATTTCTCAACATACCGCGATACGTACTACGGTATACCTTAAATATAGCAGGGACCAACAAGTCAATGTTTTGGTTCAGAAGCCTGACACTTATTTAATTTCTGTCTGTCAATAGTTGGAAAATTATTTTGCTCCGACTTATACCAAAATAACACCATATTATATCCATGGTATTATCTGGAAAACAATAATAATTGTCACGAGACAGACAAAAAATACTTCAGCTGAAAAGAAAATCATGGTACCATCCCCACCCCGAACTTAAATGGCAGGCACCTTATAGTAGATGAATTTGCTATGTGTATGATAACTGTTATATAAGTTGCAATCTAAAAGTTGCAACTATAGTTAGATGATTAAGCTTACACTATAGTTGGACGGAAATAGCAAGTTTGGTTCGGGTAGAAACATTGGAACAAAACACTTATATAGTTATTTTATTAATTGCGTATCCCCTTGTTTTCAATTTTGTAATGTATACTTTTAAAAATATAAATTAGGCATAAGACGCTTAATGAGAGATATTGTATAACCTATGAAAAATCCCTATGTGACGTACGTACTGTGCAGTTGTGTCATCAACCAACCTGCATTGCTGATATGGTGATTTACTCTTTAGTTCTGAATGTTTCAGACATGTTCTAATCAGATACACGATTTGGTTTAAACTGCATTGATTGGCAAGTGAATTTATCCTTGTCTCTCAAACTGACAAGTAAGTAACTCTTTTTCATACAACATACTTGCTGAATACACCCATTCAACTTCTATGTCAGCTTCAGGACACATTTCACAGAATAACAGTACTTAAATAGATTCAGTTTTATACAGAAAGCTAATTATTTCATAATACTCTCAAACTCTCCATTGATGCATTGAACTTAAAGATTAGAATTTAAGCAATTGTTTTAAGAAAACGAAGATTCAGTCTCCTTCTAAGAATCGTTTGGATTTGGATTTTTTTTTAGCAAGAAATTCTGGACAATATTATTCTGTTTTCTTCTTTTCATTTTCTACTTGAACAGTGACAGGAATTTAAAATGTAAACAAACATACAATTCCCATATTGTACCTCAGTAATGAAAAAATCTTTACAACAGTATTGTAACAAAATGGAATGCTTCTAAGTTTGCATTATATTCAAAAAAGGCTACTGCCCTCTGTGATATGTTCACCTTTATGTTGCATATGTTTGTCAGGTTTATCCTCAGATTTCCTAAACACAATTCGATTCCTCTGTAATTTTAATAGACAGATTGTCAGTCCTTCCACTTAAACATGCTACTTTAAAAAAAAAAAAAAAAAAAAAAAAAAAGATTCCGTAGACCATATTTATGAAACTCTGAACCTGAGATGGATTTCAGCAAAGTTTGTTTTAGATGATTAGCATTGTGGAATGTCTCTTGGGTATGAAACATGGGGTAACGTTTTCTCCAAACATGCAGCATTTCTAACCATGCATTGAATCTTGACATGACTCCCTGAGTATCTTTCGACTGTCTGTCTGTGTATATCTCCTGTCTGTCTGTCTTATGTTTGCCATTCTGCACACCAGCTTCATCAGGAGAACTCATTGTCCAATAGATTGTTGACCACGTCAACTTTAATTTCTATACCTATATGCCGTGAAATGCGCAAAAACTGTCCCTTTACATGGTTCTCTCCAATTATCCCCAGAGGTAATAGCGGCCATTTTCACCAAATATGAATTCATTTCTTAAAGTTACAAATGTAAGTATCGTTTAAGTCGTAACAAGATTCTTCGGGAATTTCAGTACATTCCGTACATTCCTTTTGTATGTCTGCAGACGTATTTATGTTGTACTTATATATTATTTGAGACGAAACACATTTCTTTGGACTGTTCAGTGGAAATGGAAATGAACTGTTGTGAATTATTCAACGGAAGTTCTTGACTACGCCATCCTGACAACTTCACGATTCTTAGTGGACTAGTACATTTCGTCGTTTGAAATTTATCCGCAAGTTTTCATTCTTTTGGGCTTTCATAGAACTTTATTAGGATTAGTTTGGGATTCACTGCATAATACTGTAAGTGCCTCTCCAAGTTTCATTTATAACTCAGATAATTAACTTATTTGTTAAGTTTGAAACAATTTGTTGCTTTTGATACTTTCTGTTATTTAGTTTGTAACCATAAAGTCGTAACAGATATTAGGGGCTCCTCCGGGATAAGAAGTTTAGAAATATTTCAGTGATATTGAAATTGTTTTGATATTTAAATTTATTTTATTTCGGACATTTTTCTATCCTTGCTCATTTGATTTTGCATAGTGAGACTATCAAGCTTTCACAATATCATCTAAAGATGATAAATTTAATTTAAATCCTACCCAGGAACGATTAGAATCCTTGAATAAGGATGAATTGCTCCAACGTGCCAATCAATATGATCTTTCGGAGGCAAGGACATCTTTGTTAAAACAAAATATAAAAACAATTTTCGTTCAATATTTGGGAAAAAAGGATGTTTTGGATAAAAGTGTTTTGGGTTTGATTTATAAATCTTCAAATGGCTCTAATTTCCAATTTAGGGAATTGAAATTAAAATACAAGAATGAAATGGAGTTAAGAAAATTTGAACTTCGATTCAAAAAGAAGAAAAACAGAGACAAATGAAGGATAAAGAAAAAGATGCAACTGCAGGAAAAAGAATGAGAGAGGCATGTGCAGAAAAAACACAAAGAGAGCGGCAAATACAGATACAGAAAAAAGAAAGATGCAAATGAAATTGCAAATGCAAAAAGAAAAGAAGAAAGAAAGTTTCAAATTAGATTGAAAGAATTAGAACTGGCAAGCATAAAGCACCCCACTCATGAAAGTCCAGTTTGATGTGGCAAAAATTATTAGAATAATACCTCAGTTTAAAGAAAAAGATGTATATCAATATTGTTCACATTTTGAATAATGGCCGAGAATTCATAATGGCCAATAGAGCATTGGACCTTGTTATTATAGAGCGTACTTATTGGCGAAGCTCATGAAGTTTATACGCTTCTGTCAGTAGAAACAAGTGCTGACCATGGTTTGGTCAATGAATGTATCTTGAGGGGTTATTAGTTGGTACCTGAAGCATATCGGCAGAGGTTTAGGAATAGCAAACAAAAAAACAAAAAAAAAACTAACCCTTGAGTTTAGTAGGGAAAAGAACTATTTGACAGGTGGTGTGCATCTAGGAATATTGATAACGATTGTGAAAAACTTAGACAGCTCATATTAGTCGAAGAGTTCTAGAACTGCGTCGAATTACGTCAAAATTTACCTTGATGAAAACAAAATAGACTATTTAGAAGACGTTGCTTGTACAGCTGATGAATATTCCTTGTCTCACAAAGTTTAATTTTTTCAATACTTTCTCCTCTTAGCAGTTAGTAAGAAACCAACTCATTCTCCAGCAAGTTCTTACAATTTTGAATCTGGTGCAACTAATAGGAGTCCAACGTCTGATAAGACTGATCAGAAATCCTTATCTTGTCATACGTGTACGTATTGGAAGGTAATATATCACTTTAGTTTTGATTGCATTGAGTTAAAACGTAATCAATAAATTAAAGACAGCAATTCCAAATGCTCTTGTTTCTCATAGGTCAAGGTCGTGGTCATGTTTTGAAAACAATAAATATGTGGGTTGAAAGAAACGAGTCTGATTATATTATGGAGAATTATGAACCCTTTATGACGAAATGTTCTATATCACTTATTTGTGATTCAACTAATCATGATTTACCTTGCTTGTTCAGTTACTAAACCTATGACACAAAGAGCTCTTAAGAATGAAGTTGATCAGGAAGTTATTCCTTTGGTTGAAGCATGTATTGGTCAAACTTTTGATCAGGTCACTTTTCCTCCCGTTACCGATCGATCAAAAGGTATTGATCATTGTGATCTTGTTTTCACTAATCATTCTTATTTAAAATCAGGGTGACAAACGACAATCACTTATCCTCGGTTTCTTTCCGAGGGTTATCAACGAAGCTGATTCTGCAGAGGTACCAACTTGCGATTTTCTGAAAATGGGGTCCTTATGAGAAAATAGAGACCACCTGAGGTACCGGTTGGTGACAAGTGGTCAGTGAGCTATCAGATGGTGGTACCTAAGTCAGATAAACATGAAATTCTTAGTTTAGCTCATGAAACGCATTTGGCTGTCACTTGGGAGTCAATAAGACTCAACATAAGGTCTTACATCATTTTATTAGCCTGATATTAAAGTGATGTTTCCACATATTTTAGATCTTGTATTATTTGCCAATTCGTCAAATTTAGTGCTTTTGAACTATTGTCTGAATAAGTTTTCCATGGACCACTGGAACTGTTAAAGAAAAACTTCTTATAAGAGAGGATTCCGTCATTAATCTTTCAGATTATGTCTCTGGTTGTGAAGCAGTAAGATACAATCTTCTATCTAATCACTCAAAAATACAGTTAAGGCAGGTCAAAACTATAGGGTAAGAACTTTTCAACCTGATGATAATATTCTGTCTCTCTTGCCAATATTTCAAAATCCTCTTATGGTTTTTATAAAGCTAAAAGGAAAGTAATTTAAATTTTATCAACACTACTGGGAGACGGAAAGGGAAATAACACCGTTACCAGTCATGTAAATATGTTAAAGGAGAATGTAAATCGAGATAGCTCTGTAAATCATTCATTAAATTTAGTTATTCCTGTCCCACACAATGGCGATTTAAATGATGACGTATAACCGGATTATAGTGACTTTGGTTGAATTAGTCTTCAAGAGTCTGAAATATTAAAGACTGTGCATAATAAACGTTCACATCTACAGCCAGATATTTTGTAGGTCTAAAAATCCAAATTTTCAATCCATCTTTTTCAGCTACTATAACTGCGCTTATCTATCAAAACAAAACCTTTCCAATAAATTGATTCATGTCTGTACTACCCATAGAATCTAACAAAGGACTATTTAACACGTTAGTGAAAGTTGATACATCGTTGGATATAGTACGCAACATGGTAATGTGAACGCAAATAACTCCCAAATCATCTTCTCATTACCGAAATATGCTCTCTTCTTTAACACACTTAATCCCTAAAACTATTGCATTGACTGCAATAAAAGGATGCCATAAACTGAAAAAAGCATGTTAGGAGAGCATTAAGCACATGTTGATCATTATTACTTATGCAACATTCACTGTTCGTACAGCATTTCAAGATGCCCTTTTGTGATTTTACTTAAAAGCAGTTTTCTGTAAGTAGGAAGCGTCTAGGTCTATTCCGTTGTTACGTTAGAACCTGCTTTTCCAGATAAAATATGTTTTTTTAATTATTCTAGGATGTAGATCTTCGTTGAGTTAGTGTTTACAAGCAGTGATTAGCTTGTACAAGGCAAGCAGATGAGATGGACTATTTAAAGAGACGCCCTGTGCGCTTTTTATAGAACACAAAACATATGGCGTCGCCTAAATAAATCTGAAAATTTGAGTTTCATTATCTACGTTAACCTTAAAGTGTTAAATGTACTTCGTTGGAGAAAACGATGTATATTTACACCAAAAATTAATTTTATATAGTTTCCATTTTTCCATTCTGAAAACCAATGATCATTTAATGTGACAATATGCAGTTAAAAATCGCCATGATTAAGGTTATTATTATTATTATTATTATTATTATTATTATTATTATTATTATTGATGTTGTTGTTGATGTTGGTTTTTAATTCCTAGTTTTATCATTATAACTTTCATTATTATTGAGATACAGCAGAATGAAAAAAAGAAGGAAGGATGATAGTGATATGGATGGATTGATTAGATATAGGGTTGATGGAAACAGAAATAAATACGAAAGGGGGTAGGTAATTGGACGGATTTTTCCCCTTTATGATATCTTGTGTTGTTTATGGATTTAAACAGAAGTCATGGATTCATTAGAATTTCATTTTATCATCGCTTCAAGTTTCTATATGCAAAGTTTTGGAGAATCTCACTGGCTTCTTTACATCTAGATGTGGTCAAGAACCACTACTCTTGTTCAAATTGATTCATATAGTCGGTTCCATTTTTCATTTATTTCTGATGTTGGATTAAAGATAATCAACATATTTATATTCCTACAGTAGTATATTTCTCCTTGTTTCTTTACGTTATTGTTTGAGTAGTATATCGCCACCTTATTCCAAAGTTTAAATGGAGCTATTATGATATTCAGCGATTTCAGTATATCTAAAATGGAAATGTTCGCACGTGTTTAGACAGAGTGAAAAAGCGGTTCTGATGAATAGTATGGGATTCAAAATTCATGAAAAAGCCGATTGTCAAATACCAGAGCATTAGAAAAGTTGACTCACTGTTGTACAATCACTCATCTCTTAGGATATTCAGAACACATATACTGATAATGAAAATATTGGTCTCATTTTGAATATTACAGAATCCCATGGACAGGTTAAAAGTTTACTTTCACCTTTCCAGTAGGGGTTCTTTATAATCATATAGTACTTCAACACATGGTTCTGTTACCTCAGTCGTACACATGGTCACATGTACAACTTAACAGTGACCTAATAATAAAAGCAAATTAATTGTTTTTTAAAAACAATTCTCATAATATCGGTAAGTCATATATTACATATCCACAAGTTTAATTTTATCTAATAAATGTGGCATCACCACAAAAAGGAATGATTATTATTAATGTAATGTACTTGTTAATTTAGGAAAGCAAAATAAAAAGACACCGCATGTGAATTAAGTTTTATTAGCAAAAATAAAAAATATAAATACTAACAATACATATATTTATATATTAATGTAGTGATGTTAGTAAATAAATTATTTCTTGCCATTTGCACCAAGGGTAAATTCAAATTAATCAGGTATCCAGCTATGACATTAAATCTCTGTTATGTAATACAATTTGTTGAGGCACTTAATGACTGATTATTTATATTTTTAATTCAACGAAGTAGGAACCGAAAAAGCCGTGCAAAAAGTTTGCATAGCGTTCTTTCGGTTCATACTTCCTTCAATTTTAAAAAATAAACAATCCGTCCTTATAATTTTATTTAACAGCATAAATAATTAAATATAAACTAATAATTTAAATAACATTCTTTTATTTAATCATATATACAACCAGTCAGAGAAAAGAATTGGATTTTTAAGCCACGCTCACTTCTCAGTTGAAGACGAGGCCACTTCTTCAGTTTAAAAAAATCAAAATACATATTTGCACGATAGAAATCATCGTCCACAAAGACTGTTTCGTTATTTTCAGGCAAAATACGATTTTATTCTTCATTTTCATCAATGTTTAGGACTGTATACAAATCACCGTGTAAAATGCTATTTCGCACGGTCCCGTCCTGTCTTCACATCGAGATATATAAGCAGACGATGTTTATTTATTCATTTAAAGTGTATATCATTTGTAGCATTAGCAAAGACATCTCATATTTTTGAGAAAAGGTCAAGTATTTGATT